>JAZHYW010024454.1:0-232157 GCA_037355805.1 Ixodes ricinus | reverse complement strand
ACTTCAAAACGTATTTTTGTAGGGGAAACTGGACTAGGGCAAGAAAGAAGGGAGAATGGAAGGGCTGAGAAGGGAAAGGGAGTTCGGAAGAATAGAGCGAGGAGAATAGGGAGTTTCAGCAGATCGTTTCCGCAACCCGCTAAGCGCCAGTTTAGCTCTGCGTAATCCGCCACGAGACCTTGAACTATGCAGAAAACGCTGGAGGCGTGAACGCTCAGTTGCGGCGCCTTCTTTGGGGGTACCGATACAGAGGAGAAAAACGGCCTGCTAAATCTCGCTATCTCCAAAGCTGACCGGTAACGTCACGCAGAGGAAACGGCGGCCAAACGTTCCGCGCGTAGAAAATCAACTTCCTTTCGAGATACGCTCATGAAGGTGGTGCATATGTTACGTTTGCAGCGACGCATAGCAAACGCCTCAACGACCGCGATTCCTTTCAAACCCTGACCTACGCAAATGATAATCTACAACGCGGTCAAAAGCGATGTCTTGGGCACCCCGAAAAGTCATTTTTGTTCGCACTGCCGATTATCGGTTTCCCGAAGTTAGCACAAAGAAGTTCAAAGTGGGGAGTTTTTGTGTGCCTAACAGAAAACGACGCACCCTAAACATTCCATAGCTTCGCTTAGTGGAGTGGCCTACTAATCCTTGGGGTCTCGTGAGTCGTGCCTAGTTGTTTTGAAAACGGGGAGAAAAGAAAAGAAGAAACTCTTGAATGTTTTTGTTTAGGCCTGAGTGACACCCCCAACCCCTTTCGTAACAAGAGTCGTAACAAATTTCTGTAGGACCGCCAAGCTCGTCAAATAACCCCAGCGAAGCACAAGAAACCGCTCTCTTGCGGCATCACAAAATATTCCGTAATATAATTCTTACATTCGTTACTTTCACAACACCATGGTACCTCGTATTTTATCATTTCCTCGTTCATATTTCTTTCTTCGCATTATGGTTGTTATGGCGACAGGTGCGACTTCACTCTCGATTTTGACCGTTAGCTGAGAGCAGAAACCCAAAAATTGGGGTGGGTAATGACTCAGGATATTGCAGTGCGTCCCGAGATTTATGTTTTTATAGATTTGTAAATAGATTTGTTTTGTGGAGTTAGCAACCCACCGCAGTTCTCCAGCCGTGATGTATTTGAAAGGCTGCCATGCAGTGAGGGAAAAATGTGACTTCGGTTACCGCGTCTAGTTCGAGCCCAGCGGGGCAAAGACAGCAGCGGATAGTGGGGAATTGCGGACGCTGACATCGTCGGTCCCGAGATACAGAACGAGGCGAAGCGCGCTCGCTTTGCATCTACGCTTTGCCTTTGTTCAACTGTTCGTCAGCGTGAGTTGTTTCTGATAAAATCACTTTCGCCGGTTGTTTCTGCGGAAATAAAGCAAAAGGACACTAAATATTGTAATTGCAAATTATGTTTTACCAGCTTTTGCGTTTATGACGGAGAAAACTTGCTATTTTGTCTCACCGGGACCGACGATGTCTGCTTCCGTGTATTGCTGGAGCGATCAATGGGATTCATCCGATGGAAATGCGTGAGCATTAGTTCCTCCTTACCTGCCTTCGTGTCACGCAACACGAAATCATGTAATCCTACGTGATAACGTGACACGAAAACGTCATCTTACGTGATCATCTGATACGAACTGACGTCATCTTACGTGATCACGTGACACAAACACGTCATCTTACGTGATCTCGTTACAGGAAATGACGTCATCTTACGTGATCACGCTATACGAAATGACGTCAGCTTACGTGATCACGTGACACGTCATCTTACGTGATCACGTAACACGTCATCTTGTAAGTCAACCTCTCCCCAGAGCAGCGCGCTCCGCACTTCCCGGGCCCGTGCAGTGCTGTAGTCGAAAGCAAGCTCCCTATGGCAAGCGAAAGCTTCTGAAATCCCACATTGAGAATACTCGTAAGCGACCGTCTGTGGAAGCTTCGCACGTTGAGGTTTTTGGTGAGATCGAGCCATCGTGTTCCATTAACTATTGGTGAAGTTATCGTTCAATGAAGCCCTAAAACAAATATGAATGTAGTTGGTATAGACATCAAGATCTAATCACAAATGCGGTTTGACGTCGTTTAATTCACGTGTATATACAAGTGTAGCAATAAAGGAGTTATTTGTGCATATATGTTTAAAAAAAGTGTTTGTTATTCGACATAGGCCGTTGGGAGAACGATGTGTTCAGATTTTTCTTCATGTGCGCAAGTACACTTGACGCAATAAATAGTGACGATTTCGTCGTCCATGTGGTGAGCAGGTGATTTCTTGCTAAATAAAATAATGACATTTCACAAACCAAGTTTTGTGACATATGCTTTTCCAATGTCTAGCCACTATTTCGGAACCTTTCAGTCTAAACGAGTATACTTCTGTTTGTTTGTGCTAGCTTAGGAGGGGGTCACAGAGCCTATATTTTTATCTTCCTCTAGGACAGACGTACAGAGTCATACCGCAACACGCGTCTGTGGAACACACAGAGCTATCGCTCTCCTGTTGGCGGTACAGTAGCAGACGACACAACGTAGCTCCGTAGTTTATCGAGAACACGGCTTTTTGCCCTCGCCCACGCAGCCTCCGTGGCGAGGGCAGGGGCTTGGTCGTGCAGCCGCGGCCCGTAGCGCGACCGTTCAGACTAGGGAAATGGTCTTGAAGAACCGAGAAATGGTATCTTGTATATAATAATCACATGTCGTTAGTATGTTCTACTAGCTAAACCAAATAAATATTTGCAGCTTGTGAGAATATGTTTGCGTGACGATTTACCGTTCGCACTCCTGACGGATGTTAGCGAATCATTCATGTTCGTGGCTCGCAGTTATCGGTACCCCCTCGGAGTGACTTCACCATATTTTTTTGTATTTTTTTGCTTTTTTGTTTGCAGGGCATTGTAAAAATTACAAACACGCGAGAGAAAAAATCTTATTGAGTACGCGTGATTTTGAGCTTCGCAGCCCTAAAGATGCCCGATAAATGTCGTCCAACTTGGGGAGAAACTAATCCTTTCTGTTGGAAATTTGACTAGCGTATGCTGGCAGCTCGTTTCCTGTCTGTTTTGTCTATACTCCGTTTCACCGTAACTTGGCAAACTTCAAAGGTCAGAGCTGCTGTGAGGGAATCACAGTCGCGGAGCAAAGCATGTGACAGCTACTTTTAATAGCAGTTCTATGGCGCCTGCATGGAGCGCGTGTCCGAGTTTTGTAGTGGAAAGGAAAAAAATAAATAATTAACGATTTTTTTATGGTAAACACTTTACCTCTAAGTAGAACTTCAACCAAGTAACGGTTACGCGCTTTCATGCCCATTTCAACGAAGTTGGGAGAACGATGTATTGCGTCTTGTGAATACACATGTGGAGCAGCATGTTTATGTTAAAGGCATTGTGTTTAAGTCACTGCGCAGTACTTGCCGAAAAGAAGGTCATTATTTGAGCAGTCTCAACCGTTTCCGTTGATACGACCCGGACAAAAGCTCACCTCAGTCTTTGTTTATTTGTTTTGCTACCCGGGCGAAACACGTGAGCTGAAATAGACTGCGGACGCGATGGAGTTTGGACCATTTTTAGGTAGAACTTGTACCCACATCCACCATTGAGCTTGCCAATTTATTAAAAATACTTTGACAAGAACTGGGAGTCTGGGCCTGTTTGGAAAAGTACGAGACAGATGACCAATGCTTAGCAAACTGTGCGGTGATTTTAGATAGGCTCGCGTTCCTTCCATTACAGCTTGTTCCACAAGAACTAATCACTAGGGAAAAGTCTACCGGTGACATCGGCTACCTGCTAGACTACTTTGATTGCACGTATATATGTCAACGACCGTTCCGTTGTGCTTCTGTTCCTTCTGCGGCAACACCCAGAGCGAACTCTTCCTTCGCCTGACTCTGCGCCGACGACGACTCGGAGTTTCCCGGTTCGGTGGAATATGTTCATCGAGCGAATAAAAATGTTCCAACAATGAGCTAGACCTACACGATTTCCCGAATCGAACACAGCGCTTTTGAATTTTAGCACTGTAGATAGTCCTGCGAACAGTGTATACTTGTGTGCAAATATTCGTCTAACAGTTTTTCAACGTTGGAAAGCATCGGAATGACTCAGAATAACTGCGGAGTTGATAATCGGGGAAGATAAGACGGGGACTTTGGCACTTGGGGAAAACGGACCGTGGGCATTTGAGACAGGGGAACTGCCGCGGGACGAACGTGCTACGATCGCATACCCTTCCAAGGTCATCGCTTGGGCCACTGCGGGCGTCCAAAAAAAAAAACCTTTCTTTTCTTCTTTTTTTTTAGGGGGGGGGGGGTGTAGGCGCTGATTGTCTTCTTCCTTTGTGGCTTTTGACAGACGCACAACGAGATTGGCAGAACAAGCAGGGGATTAATTTTTTCGATGGATGCGTTCTGTCTATGTATGCGAACATGATTTTTTTTTTCCTTTTAGTAGTTAGTTGTCCTTGCCTTGACTCGGGTCCCAGTGGGTGCATTGTCGTTGTATGCCCACAATTTTTTTTTAGTTTATGGTAGTTTTTGCGCTAATAGAGACAAAAAAAAATTGTGCCTCGACAAAAAACAAAAACAAAAAACTTTGTTATTTTTTTTTTTTTTTAAGGAGCGTTTTTAAAGCTCGGAGCACATCGCCTTCGTTCCCGTGACATGTCGCTCGCTTTCGCGTAGCACCCCTCGATTCTGAAGGCCACCGTGTTTTTCAGGGAAGAAGGCGATTTTAGGTGCGCGCAGTGTTTCCAAAGGTGCAGGATTGAGAGCGTAACCCAAGCACTTGAAGAGAAGGGGAAGGCGGAGCTCTCTTCTTATCGGGACTCTCTTTTATGGGTCTCCACGTCTCGATTGTCCTACAAAATCAACTTTCATTTATTTCTCGCTCGTGGCTTCCAAGTACTGTGCGCAACTATTGAGATAGGGTATAGGGTGTTTTCACTGACGTAATTTCGTCCACCATTTTGTTGTTGTGAGCTGTCTGGCGTGTGCCAAACTCGAGCATTCCAAGGGTTTAAATGCCCCCTCAAATGCGTAGAGCACTGCTGACATCATCTCAACCGGTTACGATGTAATCCTTCAATGTAGTAAATTTGTTTGAAAAAACAAACTAACAACAAAATGGCGGATTGACGTCATATGCAAACAACCTATACGTAGTAATAGCTGCCTAATACGATGCATATTTCTAACACACAATAGTTTTGCGAAATCAAGGTTTCGCTCAAATGGATATCTCATACATACAGTTCGACCAGCAATACCTTTGACGTATTGACTCGCGAGAGATGCCCCCAACACGTTGTTGCCTTACTTGTTACTATTTCGCGCGCATTTTGCGACATATCGAAATGAAAGCGCATGACAAAAGTGGCGCTCGTTTTCCGCTCGATGGAAATTTCACGCCAGCTCGTTGTCTTCGCTGGTACCTTGAGCGTTTCCCAGCGATGCGGAGCGTTCAACATGAAAAAAAAAACGTACGATGGCATCCTTCGTACACTCATTACTTCTATAACACCGAGCCGCCTCGTATCCTTTTGTTTTTCTTTCAAATTACAAATTTCTTTCTGTGCATTACGGATGTTACGACGCTAAGTCGGTCTGCACCCTCGAATTTGAACTTAGGCTAAGATCAAGGAAGAACCAGTTTAAATCAGGAAAATATAATTAACACTGTATCAAAGTAAATCCATCATATCGATCGGAAATACGATTTGACACATTCCATCTGAACACATACCGTGTGCGCACAGCGAATGCAATACCGAGTCAGCGTGCAAAATGCCGCAACACTACGCTACCATAACATCTAAGCGATTTTTGCATAGCACCGAGCACCGAAAAGAGAACACAGTTATTCATTCACATAAACGAAGCAAATTTATTTAAAGACCGGACACGCCGTACGTTCAGTCTAGGTAAGGTTATCAATAGACTCGACCATGTCAACTGTCGAAACAGATAAAAGACGTTGGCAAAAAGGATTTGTCTGAATAAGTGAATCTAACGCACGTATTTTACCAACCGATGGTCGCGCGCCTTCAATACCATTTCCGATTGTCACTGCGCACCTTGGACACACTTTGGGGAGCAAAACATATTTACATCGCCGCCCGAGGTCTTCATTGAACGTGTAGTGCTGACCAAAATAAAACGCTAACCTGACTCTCAATCGCTCGCCGCAAAAGACGATTTCGAAAAGGCGGTACTGTACGTCACTTGAGATAGAACACCCAAGCTATAGAAACGAGCGTCGTAATAAAGGGGACCGACATTTTTATTCCTACCTCCGAACAGAAACGAGCGCCACCCACTGCATCACCCAGCACAGAGGCCGGACTCGGCCACCGCGCGTATTATCACTGAAGTCCGATGCAATGCACACTGAGCTGACTGACCACAGACATACCAAGCGCGCGCGAGGGAAGGAGAAGCTTCCTCCGCCGGGAGAACACGACACATTTCGGGGATCTATTTCACGCAGCGGATAACGCGGGCCTTTTCACACTCCGATACTGGCGCCATCTAGAAGTCGCGCGTTCAACCACGTCGCGAGCCGCGCGCCATCTGGTGGCTGAAACGGACGAATAAATAGAGGTACCGCGCCCTCTTAAGATGGGCAAGATGTTTACGACGATATAAAATACCAACGACGCTTGATAGTTTAGATGCGATGAAATTAATATGATCGTCCCATGACATGTTTTCCTGAAAAAAAAATACCTAAAGTTTTAAAGGTGGGTACAATTTCAATTTTCGAAGAATTTAAAAAAATATCTTCGGTAATCGTGACATATTTATTTCTTGGTCGAAATAAGACTGCTTTTGTCTTATTGGCATTTATTTTTAGGGCATTACATTTGCTCCAACTATCAAGTTTTTGTGTAATATTTCGTTGGCGTCACGTATAAGCTCTGTGGCGTTTTCTCCTAGTAAAAAATAAACTAGCGTCATCAGCGTAGATAAAAAAATTCGTTGTTAAACTTACGTTTACGATGTCATTTATGTAGATATTGAATAATAAAGGCCCCAAAATACTTCCTTGGGGAACGCCAGACTTAATCGGTTTTATTTCAGATGACTGACCATTTATATCTACATATTGTCTGCGGGAAGACAACATGAATTTAAAAAGTATGACACTTGGCCAATGAAATCCATACTCATTTAATTTCCTAATTAGCAAGTTATGATCTAGGTAGTCAAATGCTTTAGTGAAGTCGGTCGTGACGTATATACCGAGAGTAAGTTTTTTATCCTCAAAACATTTAAGTATATGTTTAAGTATTTGTATAAATCAAATAAAAGAAGCAACAGACTTCTATATGTTTGAGAAGTTGAATATGCGTCAGGAACACAAGTTATTTAAATTAGCTTAAAAAAAGTGCATAAGTTTTTCCCAAGTTACTTATACACGTGCCTCTCGAGGATAAAAATCGACGGAAAAGACCTTTATGGTGAAAGGCCCTTTATTTGTGTTGTCAAGTCTTCAGGTAGTAAGAAAATATTTGTTATTGTCATCAATAAATTTGACTGTATGAAGTTCACATAACCGCTTCAGACCAACACGGGAGGACGATACTCGAAAATACCCCATCTGTTGATTCTGCGGAACGTGCTTATTTGTTCGCTGTTTGACAGTGTGAAACACCAGGTCGCGGGGTATGCCAAAAAGAACTGTGTGCTCACGTTATAGATCTGAAGGCAAATGCACGAAATGTGCAGAGAGAGAGAGAGAGAGAGAGAGAGAGAGAGAGATAATATTATATTCTTCTGAATAATGCCATATATACACGACGCCTTGCTGCAAAAAGAACTATACAGGGACGCATGTTTTAAATGTAAACACATTTGACGGAACTCCGTCTCGTTGGGTCAAAAAGTTGAGAAATACAGACCTTCACAAATTAAGTCCTAAACATTTAGTGGCCCGACGTTTCAATAGGTCGGGCTCAATAGGTCGACAGCCACTTAACCGTCGGTGTGTGTCAACGGACTAGGGCACTTGAAGAAGAAAAAGTGAGTGAAACAAACGACACACCGTAGATAGAAAAGTAGCTGCTGCTCTCCACGTGCAAATAGTCGCCCTTAATAAAAAAAACTCAGTTTTGAAACGTCAGATTCCTTACTGTTCAGGACTTGGTTGGGTATAGTGCGTATTTCTCTAGTAGGGATGCGTGTAATGATGTTCCTAATTACACATAAATATCGCAAGGAACAGACGATATATTTCTAATTTAAATCACATTAGAACATCGGACTGCACGAGCTCGAAACTTCGCAGAATACTGTTTCGGGAGGCTAAAGTGATATTTGGTTTTACGGGCACTTGTTTTGTGGCCTGATTTTACAACTCCGTGCTTTATCAGTCATGCGCGCTCTAAAATTTTATGAGGCTGCAGCATATCATCGCGACACTGTTTTATATAGTGCACAACTTTACAACTTCGACATCCCCTTTTGCTATACTTTGTTTCAGCTGGAAAGGGACGAAGAAAACCAAATGCTGCTTCGAATGGCGTGCCTATCATTATCAAACATGAGCGTTCTGTGACAACATTGGTCTAGAACGTCGGATAATGATGACATAGAATTCTAGAGGTAGAACTGTCTAAATAGGCGCAAGTTACCCCTTCTGATCCTTTCAAGCATTTGACTCTCACTCATACATTTGCTTGGAACACCCCTAAATTGGTGGGGCGCTCACATCTTCATAACTGGGTGTTAATTTGCAACACTTAGGAAGATCGCTCATGGTTGTTTCACGCTCTTGTAGTTTAGAGCAGTATATATTGTACATAACGCGTGTTCGGTTTTTGGTTTTGTTCTAGTCATGACACCACTGTTGTAAATAAATTTTTCTAACCAGGTTCTCTGCTGGTTCAGACCAATAACGTCATCAACAGAAGAAAATGCGCTCAAAATTCTGAACCTCTTTCAGCTATTATGTTTAAAATACACCAAATTTCTTGTTTATTTTATGTTTAATGTGTTGCTAGAATCCCAGCCACTAATTCGAGCGAAAGCAATGCAAATAAAAAAAATGGCCAGAAACGCTTTGTATGGCCCCTTCAAGTCGAGATGCAGCCTATGCTACACACAAACAGTAAGATTTTGGCTAGGTACAAAGATAAAGTGTCGCGAGAACTACACTAGGCATATGAAATTACGATCAGGGAGAAGAAATGTTGTGAAATGTCCCTTTCTTTATCTACGAATGAGTTCGAAATTTTGAAACGCAGGCTGAGCAGATGGGTAAACAGGGTTTTTGTGGCTATATATAACGTGTGAAGTTTCAATAAACTGCAGTTGAGAGTCCGCCTTGTCCTGTTTCCCTTCGTCCGTGTCCCTGTATTTTTTTCGGAGATTTTTGTTTGCAATGAACCAACTGGCCCAAATCTCTACTTTACTATGCCACAAGCACGAACCTTTGGTCCCGACCACTTGCACTGCAGAAACGCGCGTGCTTGGACGCTGAAAGCCCGGAGCTCGCTTTTTTAGTTTCTGATACGCTTTCACTTAAAGTGAAACGAAGTATTGTGTTGAGGACATCACATTTGAACAGAAAACTGGACTGTTTAACATGGTTTGCAAGTGACATCATCACACTATATGCGAGTGGTCAGAGATTCCTTTTTGCTCAGAATTCAGATCCCAAGTTCAAATTGCTGAGAAATTCAAATGCACGCTGCAGAAGGTTCGCGCTCAGTGCAACCAATGTATTCAGAAACAAAAATATTCTTGGCTTAATGCAGCGTCGTGAGGAACGGCGCGAGCGCCTGACACCCCGAAAACGCGCTTTCTGGCAGGAGTGATTTCGCAAACAAAGTAGTTTTGCAGGATCACACTGTCTGCTCTGTGCCGAAGATGCAGAGCAGAGGAACCTTTACAACACAGTAGGCTTTTAACCCCCCCCCCCCTTTTTTTTTTTCAAATGACGATGCTCCTCCAGAGAATACTTTTTATTTCTGAGGGACTCCCTCCTTTGTTTGGGGGTGCCGATTCGACAATTATATCTCTGTCTTTTGTTAGCAGTAATTCTCTATTTCTTTTATTTTACATTCAAAAACTGTGAAGTTTAAACAAAACTGCGAGAATTTGAGCGGCTGCCGACTTTCGGCTGTCCCTCAAAGGCCACTAGAATCTTTCCTTTCAGGTATCCCTGCCGCAGTGGCGTCACAAGGGGGGGGGGGCGGACCGCCCCGGGTGCAGCACTCAGGGGGTGTCGCGGCGGGCCACGACAGCGGGGGGGGGGTCGCGGCGGGCCACGCGAGAGCGGGGGGGGGGGTCGCGGCGGGCCACGCGAGAGCGGGGGGGGTCGCGGCGGGCCACGCGAGAGCGGATTGGGGGGGGGGGGGGGTGTCGCGGTGGGCTACCGCCCCGGGTGCCGCTGACCCTCGCGACGCCACTGCCCTGCCGTACACACTTGTAGTTCAATTTATCGTCAGATTATTAAGCCATATTTAGTATTTTTAATGCTTGTATTCTCATGGACAACTTTCTCAGGCAGTTCAGCAACAACGAAAACATGTTTGAGTGCCTCAATGATGTGT
This sequence comes from Ixodes ricinus, assembly GCA_037355805.1. Classification (NCBI taxonomy): domain Eukaryota; kingdom Metazoa; phylum Arthropoda; class Arachnida; order Ixodida; family Ixodidae; genus Ixodes; species Ixodes ricinus. The sequence goes on along the minus strand of JAZHYW010024454.1, from coordinate 221,591 downwards.
ACATGCTGAAAGTGCAACAGTTTTTGCACTTTCAGTAAATACTACTAAGAGGTAATCCCTGACGTTGATAGCTTGCAAAAACACCCATTAGTTTTCCTCTCTGCTCAATGGCAGACGCAGAAAAAATAAATGAAAGAAACAGCTTTCCTCTCCTCAACTCGCTATTAGAACAGGCGGCATAGTGATATGACGCCAATTGTATACCGCCAGTGTTCATCATAGTCATGCGCTGGGGTTGGCAAAGAATAAAGCATGGGTTGAGATTTAGGCTTTATTAGAGTTCGGTTATTCTCATCTTTGATTGAACACGAGCCAATACGAATGTTTGGCGATGCTGATTGTCAGGAACCCGAGCACTCGGCTCAGGCTCATGACAGCCGAGTACGTCATGGTGCCGTACGGCTCGCGGTGAAAAGTCGTGATGGCTAATGCCCCTGAATAAAAAAGGTAGCGACATCTTTTTATTGCTCATTTGGTGCGCACACCTTTTATCTTTATGTCTTGCTTTTTTACACCCGCGCGTCGACTGTAGCGCCACTTGATTTGGACCAAGATAGCAGACGGCCTTCCTATACTTGAGTCAGAGCGCAGTCAAAGGCTGAAAGACACGCAAATACATACACACAGGCTAAAACCGCACTGTTACTGTCTACAAGCCTCGAAGGATGTGCTCAAAGAAAGACGAGGAAAGCCGTGACGTTGCACAGTCGGTGTTATTTGATTGGCGACATAAGCTCATAGTATGCACTGCACTCCGACAGCATCGGCATTCCTCCTCCCTCCTCCTCTGACGCTCACACCTTTTATCTTTATGGTTTGCTTTTTTACACCCTTGCGTCGACAGTAGCGCCACCTGGTTTGGCCCAAGATAGCGCAGGTGGCATTCTTCAAAGAATGTGGCTACTTTTCTGTATAAATGGGCTTCAGTTATTCCATATGTGACGTCACGGTGTCAACAACGCTAATACATCTATATTCCGTTGCAACTCAAGAAGGTAGGGCGAGGGAAAAGATGGCCGCGGAGGAAGAAGCAGACGAAACGTTGGAGAAGAGAGGGGGAAATTGACGTTCTGAATTTAAGTCGACTTAACGCGGTGAATAATGCGACTACGCCACGGGGCCACGTGACGTGACATTATTTGACAGCATGTCTTGAAACCATGACGTCACGTGACCACGTGACACAAGATTAATCGTAGTGCCAATACAAAAGCGCCACGAAAACCCACAATTTCTTATACATTGCATTTCGATTGATGACAATTTGATCACTACATAGAAATGCCAGCTGCCAATCTTTACTTCTCAAACACTCATTTTGTAATAAAAAAATTACCGTGAACCGTTTTGAACCGGTTACCGTTATATTTTTTTTCCGGTTCAGTTCCGGTTCAGTTCCAAGATGGCGGCGAAGATTTCGGTTCGGTTTAGTTCCGGTTCGGCTAAAAATAACGGTTCTGTTCCGGTTTTCGGTTCGGTTCGGTTCCGGTTCGACACTCTGACCACCATCACAGGGGCAAGCCTACCTGTTGACCTTCTTACACTTTCAATTTATATAAGTATGGGTGATTTCATCTCAACTCAGGCACAAATTTTGGGTCGATTGTTTTTTCTTTTTTAAAATAAATACATGTTATCGGGCAATTCCTATAATAAAAGAAGACGCAAACGGCAAGTTCGTCGGATGTTTTGTTCTCAAGTTATGGACCGTTGAAGCGGCCAGGGTGGAAACTGTCGTTTTTCCAGCTTATCGGGGTGCCATATTTCACTCCATCCCTTCTCCTTACTTTGTACGCTACATCAATATAACTTTTTGGGAACACTCTCGACATACGCTTTTTTATGCTGATTAAGCGTCTAGGTCATAACATTTTTAATGTATTTTTTTTATTTGTCAAACCGCCTCTCTGCGACGATATTTGACGAAGTTCAGCAAGCTGTGCTGTCTGACCTAATTAACACATTTTTATGATCTTTACATCACTGTAAAGCTACAATTAAGTTCTTTCTTTTTAGTATAATTTCGATATTGTGCAATAAATGTATAATGCGCTACGTGTGCCTGAAAAACAAATATTTAAAAAAATACTAGCAAGTTTGAAGTCGATTTTCTAAAAAAAAACCACCTTTTATTTCTTTTATTTTTTCTTCAGAGTTAGATAATATAGTAGTCTATCAGGAACTACCAACAAAAATTGTAATATATTGTTTGTATGGCCTCTATTAAGACTCGAATCTCGTGCTATGAGCGTTTTGAACGGGACTTCGCACAGGCGCTCTGCTGAGAAGAATTTTGACCTATGTAAGGTTGTCTATTTAATGTTAGCACTTACCTCAATATCTGAGCTTAAAAGCCGGTGAAGTAACAATATTTATTTACTTGGCACTGGCGTGATTTGCAAGGTGTGTGAGCTTGGCCCTATGCATTGACGGAGAAGATACGTATGCCATCGAGACTCCCGGACAAACTTAAGTCAAGAGGAAAAAGTCTTAAGTAATCCGGCATGAATCACTGAAAACAGAAATGAAACCTAAACACATGACTAACACATTTGAAGCCTCACACGCTACGAAATGCTCGTTATTTTACGAAAGATTCCGCGCGTGCACAAAATAAACCGTACTTCCTAAGCGTCAGATACAAAATCATACATATGTATATGCACTGCATATCTGTTTGACATAAGAAAATATCGAGTTTGGTATTTCAAACTCAAAGCCGAAAGCTAAAGGCACCAGAGGAATTCTCTAACGATCTGCATTCCCCCGTATTGAGAGGAAGTAAGCGCTGGGGGTGCCCGCACTTGTCGATACGGACTTCTAAGTAACTTTTTTAAGTACACTACTCCAAATTTTATTAATGTTTATGGTTGGATATTGTGGTAACTGCTAACGATAAGTAGAAAACCCTACATAGGCCAAAAGTCTGCTCAGCAAAGCGCCTGTGCGAAGTCTCGTTCAAAACGCTCATAGCACGAGATTCGAGTCATAATAGCGGCCATACAAACAATATATTACAATTTCTGTTGATAGTTACTGATAGACTACTATATTACCTAACTGTGAATAAAAAATGAAAGAAATAAAAGGTGTTTTGTTTTAGAAAATCGACTCCAAACTTGCTAGTGTTTCGAAATATATATTTTTGGGCACATGTAGCGCATTATATATTTATTGCACAATATTGAAATTATGCTCAAAAGAACGAGCTTAAGTGGAGCTTTACAGTGATCTAAATATCATAAAAATGTGTTAATTAGTTCAGACAGCACAGCTTGCTGAACTTCGTCAAATATCGTCTCAGAAAGGCGGTTTGACAAATAAAAAAAAATACATTAAGAATATTATGACCTAGACGCTTAATTAGCATAAAAAAAGCCTATGTCTAGAGTGTTCCCAGAAAGTTATATTGATGTAGCGTACAAAGTAAGGAGAAGGGATGGAGTGAAATATGGCACCCCCGATAAGCTGGAAAAACGACAGTTTCCACCCTGGCCGCTTCAACGGTCCATAACTTGAGAACAAAAAATCCGACGAACTTGCCGTTTGCGTCTTCTTTTATTATAGGAATTGCCCGATAACATGTATTTTTAAAAAAAAAGAAATAAAAAATTCGACCCAAAATTTGTGCCTGAGTTGAGATGAAATCACCCATATATATACAGAAATAATTAGTGACGAGTCTCGATTTTTGAAGCACTTCTTCCTAATAATACACAATAGAATCTTCGACGTGGCTCTTACAGAATACCTTGGTCTCGGTCAAATTATGGACATCACCAATTAGCATACTTAATACCGGATTTCTTAAACATCCAGTCGTTATGGGAATGATTTCAGATTGCGCTTCATACATAGCTTCAAAAATAGTATAAAACGGTACGTTCTATCATGTCACGTTGAGTAAATGCTTCCACATAGTGTTTTCATTGATTTTGAGTTATATTACATGTTTTCTTTTACATTTCCAAAGAGTTAAGAAAAGCACTTACGATTGTATAAAGTGTATACAAAATACACTGTACCATATGCTACTGTATAATACAATACGCTGCTGTATCTTTATGTACTTCTTTAATGTGTATTGTTTTGTTTTCGCCTGCTGAGCAGTGTAAACGGGTAATAGGGCTACGTCAGGCAGTATCAATCTGACTTTTGCCCTGTTACCCTTAACCTAGTGTCTAAATAAAACCAATTCAATTAATTAATTTCGTGTTCGTAAGACGAGCGATATCTTCAGCCAGGAAAAGGGGCAACGACTCGGCGACTTCTTCGTGCGAATCAGCTTGATAGTCAGGCGTGTCGTACGAATTAAATCCTAATAGGTCTTTTCCCGAATCGAAGCGTACCTGGTGGCACGGTGGCACGAAATGAATTCCGGGTACCACTTGGTCACTTAGTTTTGGTTTCGGTTTTAGATGTTGTGATGATCATCGTCTCGTGACGGAACATGCTGCTTGCGTTTTCATTGCTTCGATTTCCTACAAGTGTAATATACTGTAAGCAATGTCGAGAGATTCCGAAAAAAAAACGCACTTGGCACTGTTTTTTGTGGTTCCCGATGTGCCGGAGTTTGGGCAAAGGTAGGCAAATGTAGAACGATGGATTGCAACGTCCCTGCTGGTGTCCCTGTCGTGCAAACATGTTCGCATGCGCGTGAAGAGAAGTTATGCAGGCTTGGAAGTTCACGTGCTTCGCTGCAGGACTGCAGACAGCCGCTGTCTGATCGAAATCGAAACCAATGTGCCACTCCGCTCCGTGGTCCACTGGTTCCCAGCGTGCAACGCGCGCAGTGTTGCATGGAGGGATTTTTGAAAGTGGCCTCTTGATCGGTAAACGATTTCTCTTCGAAGCTAGACATATTCGCCGGTACCGCGAACAACTGTTCTGAAGTAGAGGTCCTTCGCCCGTCGTCTACCGCCATTGCTTAGTCCGCTTCGTTCAGCCGTCTAGCCCGCGACTCCCGCGATACGACGCCAAGTTGAGAATTACACAGGGAATGCACAAAGTGCTTCCGGTTTTCTGCGCAACTTTTTTCTCTTTTTTTTTTTAAATCAACGTATTTGCAGATTTTTAGAAGCCACAAAAATGGGTACCATATTTTTTATATTTTTAATATTGAGCGTGTACCTTCGATGACCCACGACTTCGATTAGATTTGGCATGTGTATCTAAACCACAGGGAACTGCACGTGACCTGAGAGAAAAGGGTGAGTGAGACTCAAACCGAACAGTTATCGATCAGCGGTTTTCGTGCGGAAAGAACACGAATTTTGAGGCGCAAATTGTGTTCTGGGTAGTTGAGCTCTCATATGTCATGTACAAATAAAAACCTTGGCGAGCATAAATACCCTGTCAGTGTCCCTTTAAGGGTGAAAATGCGTTAAAAATGCCCTAAAAAGCTGATATTCATATTTTATTTTCAAAAACACGCTACCATAATACGACTTGAAACCATGTGTGCTATTAGTAAGCGCAACAAAGTATATTTTAAAGTATATTTTGAAAAAAAAAATGATAAAGTGTGTTTCTAAAATAAAAGGACAGTCTTGAAAAAACATTGCAAAATACTCAGTTTAGAAAATAAAATAAAAGGCATAAAGGTAGTCGGTCTAAAAATATATACTCAGCGATGGATACCCTAAAATCCACATAACAAACGAGCAAAGTTAAAGTAGAATTTGTTTTAAAGCGAAAGAATAATGTTTTATTTTGGTCTATTGCCTGTATTGAAAAGATTGCAAAATACTCAGTTTGAAAGCAAAAAAAAAGGTGTACGGTCTATAAATACATACTTTACGGTTATGTGTAGTTAATAAATAAGAAAACAAACGAACAACGTTTGAAAAAGTAATATTTTTTTGTAGAACCTAGTACAATATGTTTTTTTTTTAAATTTGGTCCATTGCCAGCATTGAAAATGTTGCAAAGCATAGGTGGAAACCTCAATTTCCCGGGGAAGAGAGGGGGGGGGCGACGAGCCCGCCTTAATCCCCCCCCCCGTTCCACACACACACATATACAGGGTGTTTCACGAAAGGCGGACAAATTCGATATTGCGAAAACTACGCATCTTACCAAAAAAAGACTTGTGTTGTTCTGGTCCTAGGCCAGGGATCTAGTTAGGAAAATTATTATAGTTCGATATAATTAAGTTGTTAATTATTTTCGCGTAATTAATTTTTTTAAATACTGAGTATAAGGGCATGGTTTCAATTAGAATCTTGCTGCCTTCACGTAAACGTTGTGAAAAATAACAAATGTTTAAAGTTTGAAATCGAGTTTCTCAAAACCCCATTTTTGTAAATTTTTGTTTTTTTAAATTCTTGTAGATATAATAGTGAACTACAAGAAAAAACTATATAGAAATGTAATATTTTGGTTGTATGTCCTCTATTTGAGCCGCAATCGCGTGACATGTGTGCTCATTTGACTAAAATACAGCAACCTTATCGGCATTGAGTGCCTCTACGATTTCGAAAAGATGTTTTTATTCGTGCTTACGTTTTCAAAAAGGAACGCAAAGTAGGCGAACTTGTGATATTCATTGTAATTTAATACTTGAAATAAGAGAGAAACCACATAAGCACACTACAAAACAATGAATGGAACCAACTCGCCCAACTAACGACATTACTACAATGAGTAACAAGTATATACAAATCAAAAGGCAACGCAACATGTCAAAACTTTTTCTATATTGAACGGTTCAAAGTAAACGAGGTTGGCTACCAGCCTATTACGATTGATTGATACATTATCATGCCATTCAAATCTTGTACATGAACCTTCGGCAAATAGGCGCCGGGTTTGTTATCTTCACATCTTGCTGATCGCCGACGGTTGACTGCTCAGTTCTTGCACCTCAATAATGTAGAAACGCGTGCACAGAACCAGTAAAAAACACAAAAACACCGATGGCACATTTTCCGAAGGCAGTACATTTTTTCACTAGTTCGACGTAACTGTGAATCAGCTTTCACACTGTGTAGGAGCCACGCGCGCAGTCCACAGTTGAAGTTTTGAACATGCCGGCTCGCACTCACCGATGATCTTCTGAATTTCGGGACACAAAGCGGTACATCAGTGCCTTAACACGTGTATGCAGCTACTCTGGGCTTTCGCAAATTTTTTCTGGGTCAACGTTCAAGGAACCTTCCTCCAGTGTCTTCCTCCGCACGCGTGAGGATCGGATGCCCCTTGGTGGGTTTACCTTCTCCCACTCTTTTTCCTTCAGCTCCCGGAAACGCGTGAGCTTCTCTTTGGCGATTGAGAGTAGAACAATCCTTTTGACTTTCGGTCTGAGGGCCTTAACGAAGCTTTGCGCGTTCGTTACAGAGTACAATTCTGCAGTTGTCAAGTCATACATGGATGCCTGGTGCTTGAGCACGCCGCCCACTCCATCACACGAGCTTTTCCCGTGGCCTGATGTGGCGAATATACACTTGGCGACGACATTCCTTTTCTTGAATTCGTACACCTGGTGCCTGTTTTTGAAGGGGCTTGCAGCACCGTCTGAAATATAAACGAGTTGTGTGAAAATAGGCAATACTTCCTCCAGCCGTCCTTCGACGACGTTGAGCACAAAGAGCGCATGGGACGAGTCATGGACAATGTCGTCGCTCACTACGCCGAAACTTTACGTTCCCTGTTCCGGTCGTAGCCACGCAGGTAAAGATGGAAACCAACTTGCTCTTCCAGTTATGTCCTTGCACCGCGCGCTGGATCACGACACTCCAGTTTTTCAGCAAAATCGAAGTGCAAGTTGACGGCACGTTGACTTGCACTTCGAGCCATATGGCTTTTTCTTTCTCGAGCCATATGGCTTTCCGCTGGGCGCGTCTCAAGAAGAAGTGGGGAACGTATTTTTTTCTCCACTTTTGAAACTCGTTAAAAAAATCCAGAAGATTTATGTACAAGATTCGGATGGTTTGAGAATTTATTATTCAATCGTACTAGGCTGTATAATGAGTAGCCACCCTCGTTTACTTTGAACCGTTCTATATAGAAAATGTTTTTGACACGTTGCGAGGCCTTTTGATTTGTATATACTTGTTACTCATTCTTTTGTAGTTGGCTTATGTGGTTTTTCTCTTATTTAAAATTTTCAATTACAATGAATATCAAAAGTTCGCCTACTTTACGTTCCTTTTTGAAAGCGTAAACAAAAATAAAAACAGATATTCAAAATCGTAGAGGCGCACAATGCCAGTAAGGTTGCTGTATTTTAGTCAAATAAGCCCGGGCATTTCACGCGATTGCGACTTAAATAGAGGACATACGACCAAAATATTACATCTCTACATTGTTTTTTCTAGTAGTCGACTATTATATCTAAAAGAACATAAAAAATAAAAATTTACAAAAATAGGTTTTTTGAGAAAATTGATCTCAAACTTGTGGAGCGCCGAGCGAAGGGCGTAAACACGTCGCAGTAGACCACGCACCCTCGCCCCTAGGTGCCGCGAGCCACGCGCTCCTCTGTTTGCATTTCATTTTTCCCAGATATTTTTCGCCGATATCCCCATTTTCCACTGAAAGCCAAGAGCGCGAGCTAGCCCGCGCTCCTGGCTTTGAGACGTGTTTTTCCAGGGCGAATGCTCGTTCTGTGGAAGAACTCTTCAAAGCAGCCTCCTCGAGCTCTCGTGCTTCTGGCATTGGCTGTACTCTCAGTTTGAGGGTGAACAGAGTATAAACGTTTCACATTAAAGGGGTACGGAAACGAAATTTTGTGCACTTATTCCTTTGTTTAGATGTGGTCTATGTTGCGGCGCCACTTATTTTGAAACACCAGCCTGTCTAAAGAGGGCAGGTGTTCCAAATGCACTACACAGTCAAATTGGACGCGATTGCAGTACGAGGATACTGCAATCGTGCGAGAGACTGCCTATGAAATGTGGCATGCGAAACCTGCAGGGGAAAGCATGCCACATCAATGTGTGATCCTCGATTATCAAAGAAGGCGTCTGAGATACAAGAAGCCGAAGTGAAGAGCACAAGCATTCACACAATTACTTTAACAACAAAAGGCAGTTGTGATGGCAACGACGAAGTGCTTCTGCAGACGTTCCGCGGCTGGTTGATGACGACAAACAAATGAAGTTATATCAGAGGCGTCATCGACAATGGGAGCCAGAGAACTTTGATCAGGGAAGGTGTCGCAAGGAAGCTGAATTTGAGAGTTACTGGAACAGTGAACCTGAGCGTCAATGCTTTTGGGGGTACCGAGGACAGCGAAAGGCACGAGCGTAGATTTGTCGAACTAGAGTTCAAAAGCCAGCACGACAGTGTGAGGCACCATATGAAGGCTATCGAAGTGCCGGTTATATGCAGTGACATCGGTCGGGTACGGATGGATAACGGCTTCGTGCAAAAGGTCATTAAAGAAACGAGGTATCTAGAGGATGTACTCGCCTTCCCGAGCGTTCAGAAAGAGCCGGGAATCAGCCATCTGGTCGGAGCAGACCAGCTCGAAAAGCTATTAGATCACGAAGTCTGCTGGGACAAAAACAACAGATGCCTATCCGCCATCGAAACAAAAATGGGATGGACCTTTTGAAGGTCCTGTGACCTCAAATACCTCTAAATGTGACCAAACGACTAGCAACGTATGCGTGATCAGAACCTGCGCAATGGGATACGATGACGTTAGTTAGACACTAAGACAATTCTGGGAACTGGAGAGCCTTGGTATTAAAGATTCCATGAACAACACGGCCCACGACGAATCCGTCTTGCAAACATTTCAGGAGACCATCACCACGAAAGATGGTTGGTAGGAAGTTGCGCTCCCATGGAAGTCCCAGAACCTGAAACAACTTGACCACAACATAAATTTGGCAGTAACAAGACTGCAGGGACTCTGACGACGCCTGTCGCGAGAAGAGGAGCTTTTGCATGACTACGACTCTGCTGTGCGGCAGTACCTTAACGATGGGCACGCAAAAAAGGTGACAGATGAAAACTATGGAAGTGAAACCAGGTACTGCATGCCGCACAGAGCCGTCATTCGAGAGGCCTCGACCACCACGAAGCTGCGAATGGTCTTCGATGCGTCTTCACACAGCCCAGGAGAACTCTCACTGAAAAAGCATCTGGAGAAAGGGCTCAACCTTAACAACGACGATCCTTGTGAACTTTAGTTTTCATAGGATCACACTTCCAACTGACATCATGGAGGCCTTTCTTCAAATCAGTGGACAGTGATGCTATGCGGTATTTGTAGTTTGAGTGCACACCCATCCCAGGAGAAGAGCTTCTTCTTATCCAAGAGTTTAAAATGGCAAGAGTCCCTTTCGAGTCCACGGCTAGCGCATTCCTCCTGACAGCAACTGTGCAACATCACGTGCAGTCGAGGGCGAAACCAAGGCTACAGCCACAAAGCTTGAAAAGTGCTTCTACGTGGACGACCTGATTGTGGGCGTATCATCCTACGAGGAGGCGCACAAGCATTACGATGGTTCCAAGATGATCATTGGGGAGGCGGGAATGAAGCGGCAAAAGTGGTCCACCAATTCGAGAAACCTCACGGGTCACATGAACAAGACTGCGGATGAGATGTGCGCATCTACTGAATTAAACCTGATCAATGTACTGGGAATCCTTTGGGAAACTGAAGAAGACAGTCTGCAGACGAATCTAGAGCCACTGCTTGACTTCGTCTAACAAATAAAGGATACAAAGAGGTTCGTACTTCGGACTACGTCAAGACTTTTGACCCATTGAGTCTTCTTTCGCCGTACAACAGCATCAGGGCGAAGATCCTGTTTCAACGCATCTGGGAAAGGAGATCGACCGGAACACCGCACCGCCGAAAGACTTGCGCCAGGAATGGTTCGAATGGTGTGGCGAACTGGCAGAACTGCGATCTCTCTTAGTCGACAGATGCTTCATGAAGGCGGATCAAACAATCAAATCTGATATGTTGTGTTCCGGTAGGAATATCACAAAGACAGGTTGGTTGCGAAGGCAAGCGTCTGGCGTGGCCGCATGCGCTGCTCTAATGGGGCTGTCCTTTTATTGGAGATATAAGCGACAATGTAGGTGGCGTTAAGAGCGATACAAAACAATACAATACATAAAACACCTTTTTTTAAGAACAAAAGAAAACAAACACCGCCAAGATGTTATGGGAGTTCAGTCTCGGTATCTTGCCGGTTTACGTATGATTCGTCCTGAACGTGTCACACCTGGTCGAGCCCGACCATTTCTTGGATCCTGGACACCTTGTTGTATGGTGCTATTGTCTTCGGTTGTTGTGGGTCTGGGTTCGTCAGGAGAGTACTCCTCTGCTGAGCAGCCGTCATCTTCAGCCCTTAGTACGGGGTCTGGTGTGATAGCGGTTCCTGACGTACACACCGCCGCTAGGAGTTTACACTGTATAGCGCCTCGGTTCGGGTCCAACTTGTATTATGATTGCCTTTTGCCAGGTATTCTTTTGCCTAAACCAAGCAGGCTGGTCCTTTGCGAGAGCCGAGAGAGCCTGGGTGTGGCATTCTCCATACTTGTGCTGCTGCTGCTGCTGTCTCTGTTTGAGAAGCTTCTTGTGAGCTTGGGTAGGAAACATTGGTTCCAAGCTTTGAGGTAGGGCAGGGATGAATGTTCTTAGCTTCCTGTCCATCAGTAGCTCTGCTGGAAAAACAGATCCGATGCTAAGAGTGGAGTGGGAGTTGAAGAGGACCACAACAAGATCCTTATTATCGCTGAGTGACTTAGCGAGCATGGATTTAACAGTCTGTATTGTTCGCTCCACTTGACCATTGGATCTGGGGTAAAGTGGCGATGATTGCTCATGAACGATGTCCCATTCTTGCATGAATGCTCTGAATGCTGCTGAGTCAAAGGGAGCTCCTTGGTCAGAGATTGGCACATTAGGGATTTCATACCGCGAAAAGACATCCTTTAGAACCGAAATGAGCGCTCTTGCCGTCGTCGTCTCCATCTGTTTTACTTCCACAAACTTTGAGAAGTAGTCCTCAATGAGGCTGTAGGTGCTCCCTTAAAGGGCCCATGAAACGAATTTTGGGTTGGGATGAATGATTTTAAATTGAGACTTTACTAATCGCATATCGTTTAGTTGGCCAAAAGAAAGAGGCTAGAAAGTCAAAAGCCAGCTTTTCGGTACGAACATTTGAAAATATGGCGCACTATTTTGTACCTTCTTTCCTTCGAAAGCTCTCCGCCTTTTCACTATGATACATCCGCGGTTCCAAAGACGCGTCACCGGCGCCAAACTGACGTCAGCAGAGCCCAGCTCACGCAATGGACACGAGAACTGCGTCACTCGGACGTATGCGCTCGTCATCAATCAATCCGTCGACGAATATTTGGATTCGCGTTCGTGGCCAATGAGTGCCCTGACAGAACTTATCGTCACTGGGGAATGACAAATTCTATGGTGTGCATAAAAAGCACGGTGGAAGCTAGGAGTCATCGCAGCGGTGCCGAAGGAATGTCACGACCACGTGATTTCACAATTCGCATTTGAGTTGAGGATTAAAGCTAAGGAGGAAGAAGTAGGAAAATCGTTTCATGACCCCTTTAACAATGAAAAAGTCCATTGCTAGTTTTTCCCACGGCCGAGCTGGGAGATCTCGGTCAAGCAATCTTTGGTGGGGGTTCGCTCTCAGGTTGGATTGGCAGACGTCGGAGCTTTTTTGCAATGAGAGTCTCAAATGTCTTTGCTGAGAGTCGGCCAATACACACTCTGGCTTGCTACGCCTTTGCACGCCACGATGCCACGATGTGCCTGGTGCAGTGTTTGAAGTATTTCGTCCTGGTGGGTTGCTGGAATGATCAACCGCTGCCCGTAGCACACGAAGCCGGCAGTGGTGTACAATTCACTTCTGATGTGGAAGTATGGTCTTGCTGCTTTGTTGACGTCAGAGATCCTTGCTGGCCATCCTTCTTGAATCTACAGGGTGTCACAAAATAAAATTTACACGGTCTTTTTTACTATAAAAATGAACTCGGCATCGCCGAACGCTCGTTCTCCGCCCAAACGTAGAGCTAGAGGTCACAACCAGATACCAAAGTTTCAGCCTGATCCGATAACTTAATCAAAAGTTATAAGTGATTTTCGGAAAATTTCAATGGGGAAATGGAGCCGATTTTTGCCCGTTTTCGGTTTCTGGTGCCATAGAGCCCCATGTGTTCGAAAACTCCGTCGGCCGCCATTTTCCCATTGAAATTTTCAGAAAATCACTTATAACTTTTGATTAAGTTATCGGATCGGGCTGAAACTTTGGCATCTGGTTGTGACCTCTAGCGCTACCTTTGGGCGGAGAATGAGCGTTCGGCGATGCCTAGTTTATTTTTGCGGTAAAAAAGACCGTGTAAATTTTCTTTTGTGACACCCTGTATTTGCTTAGTTGCTGAAGAACTGGATCGTGATTTGTCGCTTGTTGAATCTGCTTCAGCTTTGTTGGTGTCGCATGGACAAGGCTTGACACCAAAAAACCTGGATCGTGGTCCGCAGTTTCCATCGTGGATGATGGGTTTGGTGACCTCGACAATGCGTCAGCAACTGTGAGCTGCTTTCCAGGAACATAGACGAGTTTGGTGCTGTAACCCTGGAGCCGAAGCAGGAGCCTCTGTAGTCTTGGAGACATTTTGGTCAGGCCCTCGCTCTGCAATCCCACTAGTGGTTTGTGTTCTGTTTCAACCGTCACAGATCGACCAAATGTGTAGTAGTGAAATCGTTCACATGCGAACACCACAGCCAAGAATTATTTTTCTATTTGAGCTTAACGCTGCTGAGCGAGAGTTAGGGCTGCTGACGCATAGGCTATCGGTCTACCCACGTGCAGCAAAACCGACCCCATGCCGTAGGAACTGACATCAGTTGAGATTGTAATTGGCTTTGCCTGATCAAAGTAGCAAAGCACAGGTGCAGCTCCCAATTAGGTCTTGATTAACTTGAAAGTCTCTGTGTGCTGAGTTGTCCGGTGTCATGCTATATCCGCCTTGAGGAGTTCACGTAGAGGTGTTGTGGTTGCGGAGAAATTGGGAATGAACTTTGTCAGGTAGGTTACTATCCCCAAAAACCTCTGGAGTTCTGCTTTGTTAGTGGGAGTTGACATGGCTTCGACTGCCTTCACTTTGGCTGGATCTGGAGCCAAACCTTCAGACGAGAGCTGGTGTCCAAGGTATGTTATGGCTGAAAGTCCTAGCCTGAGAGCTTGACTTTGTTGAGTTTTAGGTTGTGATCTCTGGCTGTAGTCATGACTTGTCTCAGGTGGTCCTTATGTTCTTCTGGAGTCTTGGATGCTACCAGAATGTCATCAAAGTAGGGTTTGACGATGACTTGGCCTTCAAACATCTTGTCAATTGCCTTGTAGAAGCACAAAACGACGTGAAAGAAAAGCGCTCCCAGACACACGTGCCATGAACCAACGTTGATGCGCGATTCACGTGAGGCACGGGCACGGAGCTAGCCATCACACCGTTCCAACGACAAACCGCCCGATGAGCGCTCTTTAATTATAGGTTTTTGTAAATATGTAAATATAGTATCTTTGCTGTTTCCGCTGCTTCTGATTGTAATCCAATCACCAACAGCCTGTTGGAAATAGCTCAGGAGCCGTGGCGAGCTCAAATGGTACTCGAAGAAAGCGGTAGCGACCCCATGGTGTCGTAAATGTGCAAAGCCAGGAGTTTGGTTCGTCGAGAGTAAGTTGCCAAAAAGCACTCTTGGCATCAAGAACGGAAAACACAGTTGAGCCACTCAGGCTTGCAAAGAGTTCCTCGGGGATTGGTGTCTGGTAGTGCTGTTCCTTTAGCACTGCATTGAAATTCCTGGGATCGAGGCAGAGACAGACACTTCCATCTTTTTTCGTGACGACCACGATGGGATGAACCCATTCTGTGTGTTCCGTGACTGGGGTGATGATGCTGCTTGCCTCCATGCGCTTTAACTCTGCTTTAACCTTGTTTTCCAGAGCGCTAGCCACTCTACGAGGAGCTGAAACAGTTGGTTATGCGTCCTCACGTAGATGAATGTTGTATTTTCCCGGTAGTTGACCTATACCTGTGAATAGGTCCGGGAATTTTTTCAGTACATCTTCATATTGTTTGGGCCGTGTCGCACCAGTTGCTAGTGAGGTTTCTTCAAGGTGTTTCACTCGACAAATTAGGTTGAGTGCTGTGCACGCAGCGGCTCCCAAGATTGGTTTCAACGGTATGTTAACCAAAAGGAACCTCAGGTTGCACTTCTTGTTGTTCACCGTGCAGTGGAGCTCACATTCACTGTCTATTGGAAGCTGTTGTCCACTGTATGTCGCAACCCTTGTAGTTGTTTGTTTGCAATCTGGTTTTGTCGACCAATGTTTGATCACTTTCATAGGAATAATGTTTACATGAGAGTCCGTGACAAGCTTGAACGTAAGTTTATGTCCACTTACGTCAACTGTTCCGTCCCATTTTGTCGAGTGTGCGCCGGGACTGGAGACAAATATGCTGCAGAGGAAGAACTCTTCATGAGAGTCTTGTCGTGAATCCTCTTGCAGCAGTTCAACTCTTGGTGGAGGTGTTACGTTTGGTCGCTGCTGTTGCTTGCAAAGGCTTGCGAAGTGACCAAATTCGCCGCAGCTGTAGCAGTTTCGGCCGTAAGCTAAGCACTGTCGGGGAGAATGTGTCGTCCCGCTGCGTGAAAACTTGCGTTGAGGCATTCTGGTTGCTTGATGCGCTTGGGGAGTCCTCTTGACATCTTGTGGACGCCCCAGTTGTCTTGAGGTTTTCTGACTGTGCTTGTGAATGGCACTCATTTCTGGTTTCGGATCCCTCGGTGTAAGTTCTTTCACGTGCTTTTTAGAAATTTCCGCTGCCTTGCACGCAGAGATGATCTTGTCTAACGAGAGATTTCGCTCCCGAAACAGACGCTCCCTCAGAGCTGCGTCACGAATTCCGACAACTATGCGGTCGCCTACAAGTCGATCGCACTTGTCACCGAAATCGCACCTCTGCGCCTGACGGCGAAGCTCGGTCACGAAGTCGTGAATCGTCTGGCCTGGGGCCTGAACCATCCAGTTAAAGAGCACTGCCGCTTGGATAACGTTCTTGTAGGGTTGGTAGAGCTCGCCAAACTTGTCCAGTATGTACTCGACTGGATCTCCGGTGTCTTCCGCCGTCGCTGCCACTGGTTGCGGGGAAACGTAGTCGCGATGCGTCGTGCCTGTGGACCAAGGACATGGAGCTACAAAGCCTTCCGTGCTGGTTTAGGCTTAGACGTGTATTCGCAGGCAGCCTCGTAAATCTTTAAGGATTTTCGCAATTCTTCCCACGCTGTTTGGGGGCGTCGCCTGGCTCAAAGTGCGCCGGAGGTTAAATAAACGTACTAGCCATGATTTTAGGTTGCAGGGGCCCTGGTGCACCATGATATGTTGTGTTCCGGTAGGAATGTCACAAAGACACGTTGGTCCTTGCGTTGGTTGCGAAGGCAAGCGTCTGGCCTGGCCGCAAGGGGCAAGGGTGCTCTAATGGGGTTGGCCTTTTATTGGAGATATAAGCGACAATGTAGGTGGCGTTAGGAGCCATACAAAACAATACATAACAAAATCTAGACAACGTCATGTATTGACGGACGCAGGTGTTCATGCATATGGATCAGTGGCATACATGCGAGTCAAAGACAGCAACGGAAGGGTCAACGTTCGACTGATTATGTCCAAGGCTCGTGTTGCACCACTGAAGGAACTCGCACTGCCACGCTTGAAACTCGTCGGAGCCCCTGTCGGTTCAAGGGTGATGACTTTCATCAAAGCGACATTGGAACACACCCGACATGGAATGCTACCTTTGAACGGATTTCCCCATCACGCTCAGTTGGATTCAGGGGCTCGGCATGCGAATGGAAGCCATTTGTATGCAACAGAGTTGTGGAGGTCCAGAGCAACACTGATCCCCTTCAGTGGCGACATTGTTCAGGAAACACAACCCAGCGGACCTACTCATTCGTGTTGTTCCTGCATCGTACCTCAATCTCTCTACAATGTGGTGGCAGGGACCAGAGTGGTTGGCGCATGGCCCACGCCTCTGGTCCCAACGAGGAGAGCCGAACGTACAAAATCAAGATACGTCTTATGAGCGAAAGGGGAATGACACTGTTCTGCGGAAAAGCGGAGTGCAGCCGTAAGGCAGCCGCTTCTCGAGCTTCAGCGGTACAGCAGATGGCTCAAGGCTGTGAGAATCACAGCATGGATGATGCGATTCGCCAATAACGCACGACGGAGAGATTCGCGAGACAGTGGCCATATGTCCACTCAAGAATGGGAAGAGGCGGAGATCTAGTGGACTAAGTACACAAAAGACAAGTCTACGGTTCAGAAAAGGCAAGCCTAGTCGCCGGTGAAAGGCTGCAGTCGAGTTCACATATCCGAGACCTTCACCCGTTCCTGGATCAAGACGGTGTCATACGTATAAGAACTCGACTTGAGAATGCGGCAACGGCCGACGAAGCCAAGTTCCCGGTACTGCTTCCGGGAGGTCATCGCTCCACTGAGCTTCTCATCGAGCACGCTCACGGCCACATCCTGCATGGTGGGGTGAGTGACGACGCTATGTGAACTCCGCGAACACTACTGGATTGTGAGAGCGCGTCAGTGTGTAAAGCGTGTGAACAGGCGCTGTAAATTGTGCCTGCGATTAGAGCTCGAACCCATGACTGCTCCAATGGCGCCGCTGCCTGCAGACCGTGTGATGAAAACGGAGCCATTCGAGGTGCCTGGTGTGGACTTTGCGGGACTTATGTTCGCAATGTCCGGAAACACGTCTGTCAAGGCCTCTATTCTTGTGTTTACGTGTAATGTGACGCGATCGATTCATTCAGAGCTTGTCTTGGACATGTCGACGAACTCCTTTCGGATGTCTTTCAGGCGCTTTGTAGCTAGGCGTGGATTGCCGCGGATCATGTGTTCCGAGAATGCTTCGACCTTCAAGAGAGTTGACAAGAATATGAAGCGCATGTGCGGAATGTTTCAAGGACCAGAACTGAGAGATTACTGTGCAAACCACCGTATTGCATGGAAATTCACTGTTGAGAGAGCCCCATGGTTGGGTGGGTTTTGGGAGCGTATGGTGGATTCAGTGAAGAGATGCCCGAGAACAAATATCGGCAGTGTTGCGCTTGATGTCGAGCAGATCGTAACCATGCTGACTGATGCATGAGGCTGTGATTAACTCTCGACCAATGACGTACGTGTATTCTGAACCAAATGATCCCAGCGTTCTGACTCCGGCCCTTTTTCTTTGCGGCAGGAGGAGAAATTACATTTACGCGAACAGATTTGGTAGGGAGGTTGCATCGCCAATGTTTGATGAATGTGTTCTGGAACCGATGGGTGAAAGAGTAATTGTGCAACCTTCGAAGTGCACATGCTCGGAAACCTCACAACAGCAGCAGTCTCAGTGTTGGGGGATGTTGTTATCGTGCATGACGACCATGTTCCTCGAATGTTGATGAAGACGGGCAGAATTTTGGAGGGCTTTACTGGCCGAGACTGGAATGTGCGTGTTAGGAAGCTAAAGTTGTGTAACGAAGCAGAGGCCAAGAGGCCTGTCCAACGCTTATATCTGCTTGAGATGAGCTAGGCTTATCTGAAAGGGGGGGGATGTCGCGGATTCTACCGTCTGCAGTTACCACGAGACTGGAAAGAGCATTGAACGCTGAATTGCACTCCGACTCCACTCGCCAAGCGGTAAGGGGAGAGTATGCTTATGAGAACCACACACACCGACCGAGGTGCACGGAGATCTCGATTGTTTATGTTCCGTGAGTGCACTTGTTGTACGAGAGAGAGAGAGAGAGTGTGGGAACGGGAGAGAGTGGGAACAGCGGACACCAAGTTTGGTAGGTTGTCTGTGTATGGGTCCTCCTAACAGAAAGACGCGGCTAAAGCGTCTCCTCCAATGTGTGTATTTCTGTAACCTTCAGTATACAGGGTGTTTTTTTTTAAACTTTCCAGATTTGTAAAAAAAAAAAAAAGGCGTGAAAGCTACATTTATGCGGTTTGTGCAGGTGATTTATACGACCAGGGGGACATATTATAGGGGTAATCGTAACGACCAGTCGGCTAATTAAGTAGAATTTGTTAATTAACTTTTTAATCAGTGAAAATAGACATATGGTTCTAATTAGAAACCTGCTGAGCGTTACTAAAAACCACTAAATCAACTCTTTTAGACGGAAATAACACAGGGGCAGCATTTTACAGTGTTCCGTAAAAACACTATACTTGGACGCGTTTCTAGGTTTCGGTTTCTTATCGGAGCGCGTCTCTGTGCCAGCGGTCCTGCTCCCCAGTGGCTGAGAGGCGCAACACACGTGCGTCTTACTTCCCTCCATCCTACGAGGGAGCCGAGGGGGTGGCTTCACAGCCGCGACCACCGGAAAGTAGGACCGCGGGCGCAAAGATGCACTCCGATCTGAAACCGAAACCTAGAAACGCGTACAAATTGAGCGTTTTCTGAGTACGCCATAAAATGCTGCCCCTGTCTTATATCTTCGTAAAGAGAGTTGATTTGGTGGTTTTCAATGATGTTTAGCAAGTTTCTATTGGAACCATATGTCTATTTTCAACAATTAAAAAATTTATTAACAAATTATTCTTAATTAGCAGACTGATCGTTACGATTAGCCCCCTATAGTATGTCCCCCTGGCCGTATAACTCATTTGCACAAACCGCCTAAGTGAAGCTTTCAAGGCTTTTTATAAACAAATCTGTAAATCTTAAAAAAAAAACACCGTGTAAATGGTATATTAAACAGTTATTTGAAGATGGATAACACTAGTTCTTCCACATCAGACGCTGCCTCGAGCTTTACTCTTGCTCTACGTATCCTGAACTTCAGCTTCAGTAGAACAACTGCGCGCCTTTAGCCCATAAGGTTCACAAGAAAAGATCATCACGCTTCGAAAATAATTGTCCATGAATTGTTCACATCTTTAACAAATGTATTTTAAACAGCTTCCGTAGAGTTTATGTAATATTTGTAATAAAAAGAAATCACCGGCAGCCTTTTATATACAGTTTTTACATAATGTGTCCGCCATTTCCACATCTCGGCAAGGATGGTGTCCTAAACACCTCGGTTGTTTTCTTTTTTCTGTGCTTTCTTTGTAGCGCTTCCGAAGGATATTTTCCTCGGTGTTTGCATGTATGAATAAACATATAACAAGAAAGCATGCTTCTAATTCAGTTGAAACATCGTAATACATTCTTTGTTCAGCAAGTGAGAGGATCTACAAGGAGCGACGGAGCGACGCGGTTTCTTTGCCCAGATCTCGTATGCTCGGTTGAGATACTGACAATATTTGTCTTTCTGTTTTTCCGTCGCATTTCTAATATCGGAGATGTTGAGACCTTCGATTGAAACCTTCACTAATTAATCTACATGGGCGGGAATCAGGCGAAGCCTCTGTGAATTTAGATTTCTGTTCACGTTAGAGAGGGCTCTCTCTACTCCAATTTTTTCAGCAGAAAGAAGCAAAACCTTCATGGCCGCAGAAGGCAGGGAAGTAAACATAGTTTTTGTTCTCTCGACCTCGCACGCAAGCATCAGCAGTTCTTTCTGAGAAGCCAGTTTCTCCAGGTCATATCCTGTGGATATTTTACTCCACGCCATATTTTCTTCGCACGTTCCGCCCACAAGTTTGGGACATCTTTTTGAAGTCGGGATTTTCCCCTCTCGACGAGGACATTTTGCCAGCTTCTGAAAATTTTCAAAAAACCTTTTACAGCGTGTTTTTTAAAAACATTTTTCTTGTACGTTAAGGCTAAATTGAAGAGCTCTTTGTCGCTCACTCGTCACCATTCTCCGTTTCAGCTTACGATGGACCTGAGCGGACGCTACGAGTCATCCCAGCCAATTTAGCGCGTCGTGACTACGTTTCTCGCGCCTCGCAGCGTCCCTGCCGAGGATCACGTGACACTCACGCGGCATTCGATTGGCTCTGATTGCTGGTTGCCTCCTCTGCGGTCTATCGTAAGGTGAAGCAGAGTTTGACACCGACTTTGGCATGCCTCAGTCAGACGGACCAACTTGCCGCATCATTGTTTTATTAATTTATTTATTCAAATTAACTCACAGCGCCCATGATGGCATTTTAGTGGGGGATGGGGCAAATACAAAATCGACTAAATGCGTAAAACACACAAGGTTTTTTTTTCGCAATCGGAAAAAAAGGTATTTTGCCTACAAAGAAGACGCGGAGCAAATAAAAGAAAACAAATTCGCGAACCAGAGTAAACTATATTATGCACTCGTTAATATATAAAGAAAGACTGATAATGGGTAGAAAGATCAAGTATTAGTAATTTGACAATGCATGATAAAACTGGGAGTGTACGTCTTTTTAGATCAGCTCTTCGGGTAGCTGATTCCAGTTAAGTATAGTATACGAAAAAAGAAATGATAATTTAAATATGTCAGTTCTGTGCGCAAAAGGCCGAATTTTTCTCTTGTAATCAAGTCGCTGAGGGATGAAGTGTGGCGGAAGTAATACTTTGTTGTGTCGATTCCACATTGACTGGGATATATGCTATGCAGAAGTTTCAGGCGGAAGCATTGTCTACGATTCTGTAGAGTCTGCCAATTGAGCTCACGGTTCAAGACAGTCACGCTTTGACCATGCGAGTACGCATAGAGGGCAAACCTGGCGGCTCTATTTTGCATTAGCTCTATAGTTTTTATCAGGTATTGCTGGTGGAACTGGAACCAAGTGCGCTCACACATGATATATCACGACGCCCTTGACCGCCTATTGAGAACGCTTCTCGGTAACCAGGTGTTCTTGACTGTAAACTCCGCCGTTCCCCAAAGGTCATTCGCCTGGACGTCGTGGACAGAATACTTGTGCTAAGAGCACCTTAGCAAAATCGTATCTTTTCATGTGGCCTTATATCCCTAAACACGACCCGTAGATGTTCCGAAAACTAGAAAAAAAGGCTCCAGAAACATAGTTACTAACAGTATACCATTTACTTACCTCGGGTGCTCAAGTTTATTGTTCAGTCTTTTGTACCTTAGCCAGTAGTCTATAGACTACTAGCTTGCGCGCTGAAACACTTCTTTAAAAAATCAAATAAAGGTTGATTCTATACTTCATTTCAGCTTACGTCCAGACGCAGCCAATGCTACAAGCGCGAGCGTGTGGCCCTGAGCAGTGTTTGCACTGCACGAGCGCGCGTGCTTGACAGGGACGCTGAAAGCTAGGAGCTCGCGCTTGTAGCATTGGCTGCGTCTGGACGTAAGCTGAAACGAAGTATAGCGTAGTTTTAGAATTTGAATATAACGTTCGTTTTCCCCGAAGGTGTAACTAAACGCGAAAAAACACGAAAAAACTCCGACCAGTCGTGACGTCATAAGAGGATCTTTCGGCCGCCAAGCGCAGTCGCTCGAGGGCCGCGCGTGCAATCGCAAGCTTGCCAGGTATGTTCTCCCGCGCTGGCACCATTCATCACGTCTTTTTATGCCCTTCTTAAAGATAGCTAGAGTGCGCGTGCATAGCCTTGATAGAGTGCGCGTGCATAGTTTTGATAGGCGCTGAAGATGCGCGAGAGCGGAGGTTCCGAAAACATTTTTATGGCTCCGGGAAGGAGGGCCTTCAGTGGTACTTTGAAAATGCTTCTCTGCATGCAACCTCAATGCACAAAACTAAAAAAAAAAAGAATTCAATATTCGAGTTTTTGGAGGTTAAATAAAGACGATTTCAGTGTAATTCCTCAAATACAAAACCGCTTCAGCTTCCATTTAGGTTTAAAACTTGAGCTGATTAGGCAAGTGGATTCATGATATACTGTAAAACCCTTAATGTTCGTGAGCCCTTAGTTTTCGCGAATTTCGCGAATTGAAAAATTCGCCAAATTTAAGGGCACGCGAAAATTTCGATCTTTAAGAATTTCAATGCAGGCATCAGGAATTCGCGAAATTTAGTGGCCGCGATTCTGTCCTTTGTGACCGATTCGCGAAAAATAGGGGCCGCGAAATTAAAGGGTTTTACAGTAGTCACGAAAAACGTGCCAATAGACCTATTGCTAGATTACCCAAGCAACAAGGAGACTGCAGGGATAGGTGTTCCACGTGCCACACGCGCACGCCTTCCCCGTATAGACCCTTTCCGCTTACTCTCGTCCCTGACCGCCAAGTAGGCATATCCGGTATGGGCGACGAAAAAATATCAAAACGTTTCAACCTGCAAGTAGTAAACAAATAGAGGGGAGGCAAAGCGAGAATGGGTGACGGTTACGCTTATGTCCTAAATGCTTTCTATTGGCGTGGCGACGGCAAAACAATGTTTTCGCCCATACTGGAAGGGACGACAATTCAAGATGGCGGCGCGCTTGCGAAAAAGGTCTATAAAAGATTCGAAGTAAACAACCAAAATAAAGAGTTGACGAACGCGCGTGCAAGATGCAACTTGTTTTAGGCATTTGCTTTAGAAAAGTTACTACGGCTGAGGCGAGCAAGTGCGGCGCGTGGAACACTAATCCCTGCATTCTCCTTGATGCTTGGGTAATTTAGCAATAGGTCTGTTGTGGCTGACGCCAAAACAAAAAAAGAAAAAAAACACAGCAACTTTGATTACGATTGAGATTGAAGCTCGCGTCAGGCACACGACTACCACAGGAACGATAGGAGTTCGCGTTTGTTTACGACTACTCCTCCAGGGAGCCTCTCCTCGCTCGATGTGCATTTCACTTTTTCATCTTATATACTCTCGGATATCTAAAAGAATTAAGTGTCGTACTTACATCCCCTGGGGTAGAATTACTCGTCCTATATAATGCACACGAAATTACACCCCAAAAGCGGTTGCGCACATACACCTATTTTAGTAGGTGCACACGTGCACCTTTCCCGACATCCTCGGATGTATGGACATACCCCAATTCAGGGTGAACGAATATTCTCTTCTTTACACCCTCGTCATTCATGGGGTGTAGACCCAAACTCAGGGTGTACAGATTATTTTACAAACACCTTCAACCTTTATTGGATGTGTAGATACATAACCAATCAAGGTGTACACACAATCCCTTCCCTACTCACTCATCGTTCATTGGATGTACTATCGGAACGAATACGAAACCCGAACGCCGGAACGCGTGGCATTGGATATATGCTGCGCTATCTGGAGGCGACAACACCGCGGTGTGGGGAGGGAGGCTGGGGAGGCTACGCGGGTGTGCATATCGGCACATCGCAAAAGCGTACACTCTCGCAACTCCCTCTCCACTCCGCAGTTTTATCAGCCTCCAGGTGGCGCAGCCTGTGGCGAAGGCTATGCGTTCCAGCGTTCGTGTTTCATTCTATTGAGATAGTACAAATATTTTCTTCCCCACAAGCTTACCCTGTTCTGGGAATACAAATACGCCCCGTTTCATGGTTCAAAACCACACCCGTTGGAATTTGAGTACACCCCTATCCAAGAGGTAGGTGTAACTGTCCTCCCAAACTGAAATGACTGACGGCTATACAAGCACGAGCCTCTACCTTTGAAAAGCTCGCACAATGTGTTAAAGTATCTTCCAAAACTGCGAGCTCATGGTTGTAGCGACCACAGGAATAAAGCTTATGGTTCATAATTGTCACCTGTAGTATTATTTTTTTTGCTTAAACACATTAATGAAGGTCAATACAGCACACGTAACTCGTTGTTTACAGTGAAACCTCCCAGACTTAGGCCACTTAGAAGTATGCGAGTATACCAGTGTTGCGGGATGAACACCTCCAGTCTATTCCAACTCTATTCCAGGAAATTGGATTTTACGATAATTCCATTCCTTTGAACTCCTAATACTGGAAACACTGGGCCCATTCTCGCTCCTGGAATGGCTGAACCGTTACATTCCATCCCTCTAATTCCCAACCGTGAAAAATGACGCTTGACAGCTACATTAAGTTGGCGGTAAGTTCGGGACGTGTTTTGCAAAAATATGCAAAACACGTCCCGAAAGCATCGATTCTACTAAGCCGAGCGGTGGTCGCACATAGCGCTGATGGCAATTGGTATGGTGGCACTGCAGATATCGGTCGCGCGACCAAGCATAAAAGCCTCATAACAGACGGCACAACTTCAACCCATCCATTTTCTTCGCAAAAAGACCGTATGTATCCTCCACTTGTTGGAGATCATGGCAAGTGGGGAGTCACGCATCAAAGAGAAGCGTGTGATGTGGCATTGTCCCTGCCTGGTGGCCTACGACTGGTGCTGTAGTCGCACATGGTCACAAAAGCCACGTTGTCACGTCTCACGGCGCCAGGAACGAGACCTTGTCCGCCTACAACTCTACAGTTTTGGTTGCTTCACCGGGGGTGACAATTTCATCCTCGAAGGAACAAGAGCCGGTCAGATAACCAAGTCGTCAGTCACCTAAATTGCAATCCTCCCAAACTTTCTTGGACATCAACGCCTCAGCGCATGCACTAAAAAGAGAATTTCAACTCAACAACACAAAACATCACAATGTTCACCTGAAATATTTTAGATGACAGTCATAAAATATAAATAACCAGTAATGAAACTCTTGGACGCGTATAGTTTCTATTCCACGGGTCTACAATTTTGTTTACTTTTTTGCATTGATTCATATGGGGTACATTCACAAAATTATCAATTTCTGTTTTCTTGACAAAAGATTGTAATGTTCCCGAGGTCTGTCATTGCCTGCAGGTATCATAGAACGCAAATCAATTAGAAGTTTGATATTTTCTTAAAAACATTTTATTCCACGGAATGCCCCAGAACGTTACTGTAGATGCTGTTTCAAAAGCACCTTTTATCACATCGACATCTCGCATAAGTACAGAGCCGATTCTATTCCCACTCTATTCCGGGCAAAATGCGTCTAATTCTATTCCCATTTCATTAGTGCTGCCGCCATTTCATTTCCTTTCCATTCCATTCCGGGGTCGCGGAAGGGCGCAATGATTCCGGAATCATTCCAACCCAGAAGTGTCAACTCAACTCCGCAGCACTGGAGTATACTGGCTTGACCTAGGGGTGCGATCAACTTGTTATTACATTGATAATACATGGGCTTGTAATATTTACGTGTTCACGTTGAGAGATTTCCCTATACGTGATATTAGGATATGCATAGAAAAAACAAAACATGTGAAACACCTTTCAAACATATTTTATTTTAGAGCGCAGCTCTTAGGC
This sequence comes from Ixodes ricinus, assembly GCA_037355805.1. Classification (NCBI taxonomy): domain Eukaryota; kingdom Metazoa; phylum Arthropoda; class Arachnida; order Ixodida; family Ixodidae; genus Ixodes; species Ixodes ricinus. The sequence continues at coordinate 195,429 of JAZHYW010024454.1, read as the reverse complement.
GCCCGTTTCCGGCTTGCGCGGCGTCGGCGTCGCCGTCGAAGTAACCGTAACGCGTCGGCGTAACCGTAACGCGTCGGCGTCGCCGTCACCGTCGGCATAACGGCGCGGTGCATTATGCGAAACGTCCCATAATGCACCGCGGCGACGCGCGCGTTGACGCGCGAGTTGCATTATGGGACGCTTTCCATAATGCACCGCGCGGGAAGGAGGAGGGAGGAGGATGGAGGAGGAGGAGGGAGGAGAAGAAGGAGGGAGGAGGAAGAGGGAGGAGGAGGAGAACAGGGGGAGGAGTCGAGGAGCACGTGAGGAGTAGATGAGGAGGGAGGAGGAGAGGGTATGAATGAGGAGTAGGGGCATACCGTCCCCTCCGTACCCTCCCTTCCTCCTTCTCAAGAGCTGCGCTCTAATTCGGCATTACAGGGAGTTGTGATCGTCTTTTATTTTTTATCAATTCCTTGAATGCACCAGGGGCCTAACTGTACCTGGAGCATACATGATGCTAAAAGCCAAGCGCACCGAAAGCATACAAGAAATTGAACTTGAACCATGAAGTGCATTCAGGGTGAGGTCCTTCAATGCCGCCAAAAAGCTTTCGGCGTCATATGACGTTTCTCCAGGAGACTCCAGTGGGGTTGAGAGCACCTTACCTAGACCCCTAAGAAGATATAACAAAGAACATGGCAATTCGTGCAAGCATGTTAAAGAAAATATTGATTAAAGATTTTTTTTTAATTTTGAAAATCCCTATGTGCCAGCAGGCCTACCTGTTTTTGCAAATAACTGTCTCATTTTTATTTAACAGGCGAGAAATGATCTGTCGACTCCCGGTTGCAAAGCGACCTGAAAATGAAGCAAATCGTACCATTCTATTTATTTAGCTGTACTCATAGTGAGCAGAGTAGAACTGAAAAGTCAATGAAACTGCTAGAATTGCTAGAGCTTTTGGCGGCTTTATTCGAACGTTTCTGATCTGCCACAGTGATCACTCGCATCTTTCGATGATTCGCTTCAGCTTGGTAAAGGCTCATACTTTGTCCAGAGGTGCATTGATTTATAAAAACCAAACAATTAATGAGCCCGACACGAAGCGCAAGATTTTAGAACACATAAGGACACAATGTGCAAAAAACAGAATCGAACCCAAAAGAACAATGGTTTGGTTGGAGCAACCACAAAACTATAAAAATTGTTTTTTTTTTCTGGTATGCTGGGGACCCAGTGTTGAAAAATTTCGCTTATACTGTTTGGCATTAAAGTCATACAAAGGGAAACGAACGTTAGAAAGTAGCTCTTTCATGCTTGTTAACAATATATATTCAAACTATGCTATATTTACCTCTCACTCATAAGTTCAATATGCTTTGTGGGATTGAAGAAAAAACGCACGCTATATCTGAAATTAATGATCGGATACTCCACGTTGTCAATACCACGTAGTCAATACACTGTGGGTGAAATGGTTTAAACAATGAATAAGGTGGAACAATTCGATCTTGCAAGGTATGACCGTGTAATATTCCATAAATATACAACTAGGGCATGTATTTTGTATTATGCTGAAGGTAATGTCTGGCTGAGTCAAAGGAAAGGTAAAACATGCCGAGCTATTGGACATTTTATTTAGCATCCGAGAAAAGAAAAAAAAAGCAGCCATATTTTTTTCTTCTGTACTATCAAATGAGATGCTACTAATGGACCGCGGCAACCTTTTTCATTTTGGTGTGACGAACAAATTACAATAAAGATTTTGTTGATTAGTAGATTGTAGGAGGCCAGATATAATTTAACGCTACAAACGTTACTTCAAGCCATATCTTTAAGCAAGTTAGAGCTACGATACATTCTGAGGCTGTTTTTGCGGATTATTTACATATAGATCCCCTTGGCTCACATAAGCACACAAAACAACAACAACAACAACAACAACAGAACTTTTGAGTTTTATTACATGGAGAAACACATAAAAGTGAATGCTCAACTGAAATGTTTCTCATCACTTTGACATTCTGTGAGTCTTCATTTTAAGTTAACTGAGCATTGTAAAGCAACTCCAGTCACCAAATTAACTACATGATATACCTATGTGGAGTTATATAAAACACCGAACATCTTCCTCAGCTGCCTTTAACGTTCTGTAAAATACTGAGCAAATGCCAACTCAAAAGTTAGAGATTATCTTGAAATACTGGGGGATAGATGTCGCGAAAATTTTCAAAAGGAGATAGCGCGTACTTCACCACTTTGCACCAGCGTGCTCGGAGAAGCGGCAGACGCGGATGAGCACCTCGGTTAGCTAGGTGGCTCGAAAGTTTCTGGTGGGTGGCTTGATATTTCCTTTGTTTATATCTCATACATTTTATAAGTAGCGGGCGGCCACTTATTCTGACATCGATTCATGCTCAGTATATTATGGTATGCGCTTTCGAGCTCAATCAATCGATTCGACGGTTACATTCGTGAAATATCTATCACATAATAATTTCATTTCCTCGTAGGATGAGCTCATTATTGGCTCTGTGAGCAACAGCAGTAAATATCATAAATCCTTAGACATAAACTGATATTCCAGTGTCGTGCTGTTTATGCCAGAAGAAAATATGCGTTTAATGATCCAGCACCTCTCTATAAGAGTGAATGTTTTTAATCGTGAAGAGGCAAAGAATGGTTCTCACAAGCATTCATAACCTGAGTGCTATAGAACGCATACTATCCGTTGCTTTGTTTCTGTAGCCTCTGAGATAGAAGAGAGTCATAAATACAACAATGGCATGACAATGCCATAAAATAAATATAAGTACTGCGCCATCAACCAAGGTACTAAGGACCTTTTTTGATAGCGGTAGCTGTTAGTGGATTTTTGCGGCGAAATCCAGTGCTATTCGAACACGAAAACCCACGCGATCGCGGGGAGAGCCACTAGGGCGGAGAGGCACAGCGCTCCGCCTCGCTATCACACACACACTCTTCTCTCTCTCTCTCTCACTCATAGTCTCCCTTCGCACAACTACGTCATCTCTGGCGAGACCCTCGCCCACACCCTTTGTTGCCGCCGATGCTGTGTTCTGCTAATGTTCGCTATGCGTCTAGAAAGAAATACCGAGAAGGCGTCAACGGCGTTCGTGCAGACGACGAGTTGCGGGAGCACGAGGTGGACGCACAGAGGTGGAGGCGGTGGGTTCTGCACTACGTCGTCCCCTTCGCTACAGCGACCGCCGAATGTCCCGAGGGTATTCTTGAACAATCCCTTGAACAATCCGCAAACTGTTGTGGTTTCTGAGCAAAGGTCGGCATTTTTGGTTGAACTCACTCACAGCTAGCTCAAAATAACCAGTTAAACACTCAGTCACCCTCACCCTCACGGCCGCACTCACCTTCGACTCCTCACTCGCGAACTCATGAACTCATAAACTCACCGAACCTATGAACTCACCGAACTCACGCCCCTCACCGAACTCATGAACTCACACCCTCACTCACTCAACTCACTCACTCACTCAGAAGTAGTTCTCGCCCTCACCGTAGTCGCGGCGCTGGCGCTCGTGTTGCGCGCGGCTTGCGTGGTTTTTACAACTCCGCCACGATCGCCGCCTTCTTTCGCCGCTCAGGCGCCAGCCGTCACGTCGCCAAGGGAAGAAATGTTTTGTCTTTTTGTTTGTTTCGCTTGGACTCCTTCCGCGCAATCGCCGAGTGCTTGAGGACGGCGCTCTTCGTTGGGATACAAGGGCCATCTTCGCGAGTCCTGTGAAGAAGTATTGATTACGGTGTGCACTGTATGTTTCAAGCATTCGCGACAACTTCGTGCAAGTATGGAGTGAGCGTCTGCATCGCTATTTATTCAAGTGTGAATTATTATTATTCCAACACGCACCACCATGGGTGTGTATTTTGTTTCTGCATAGAATATTGCGAACTTTCTTCCGATAAGGTGGTTTGCTCGGCAATCCGTTGTCGAGCAGAACTATCTTGGAACGGTCTGTCTTTCTATTTATCGTCGTTCACACAAATTATTTCACCTAAAATAACTGCCTGGTGGATATTTTTTTGTATGGAAGAAGGAACGATTGAAGAACTTTGTGCGTACCATAATATTGTCTATCATATTTTTTATCTCGTCTCTCGTTTTTTTTTGTTGCACTGCACTATACTAATTAAATCTGGAACGTTGTAATCTACCGACTCCGTGCCTCGTAAAATGTTATACTTTATGGATCCTGACATAAAATCGTTATCGGTGTCAGATGCCTTCGGTATTCTTGTTGCTCAAACAGTGTGTGTTTGTGTACCAACTTTTCGATATGTTGAATACAATATTTCCAAACTGCATGTACAAAGTTGTCTTTTCTATTAAAATAATTTATTAGTTTTTGATGGGTGGTGATTTTTAATGTCTTCACTAATTTGTATGAATAAACGATCTACTGGTGTAAGCGCACTTTCTTTTACTATCTATATTTAAATTACTTCACTTCTAACTATTGATAGCCTAATTCGGATATCCACGCTATATTTGAGGAGGGGAAGGGCGCGGTATGCAACTTAATTAAAGGGTCTACACTTCTCGAGCTTTGTTTTCTTAGATACAAAAAAAAATATTGGGGCGCTTAATTTTTTTCGGCGGGGAAGGTTACTTCCGTGCACGCACCCGCATGCACGCATATAAAATGTATTTAGTGACTTGGGTTTGGATCTTATCCCGTCCCTCCTCTTATTTACTCCTATAAATATAAATCGTTGCTCAAAAGACAAATAGCGCTCCTCGTACACGACTGGGTCGTGTACCGGCGCGATCTGTACCGGTTGATAAATAATATTATATAGGAATCCCAACTAATAGCTAAATACTTTTGGAGCTAGTAAGAAGGCCCTTTCTCCGGCACGTGAAACGTTTTCGGGTGCAACCAGCATTCTGAGTATGCTCAATGGCCCTCTCTTGAGCGACTAACAGGTTGGTTAGCAGGATAGAATGTCGATTTGTTATCACAAATATTAAGTGAAAGTAAAAATAGACCGTTTCACATCTCTTTGATTGTAATCTGGAAATGTATCGCCTGCAATTTTTCTATGACAATCCACAATCGAATCCCTTTTATATCCTACATAAATAAATGTAGCAGCCTTTAAACCCAATTGCGAACAAGTCCGGCGTTTCGGACTTGTTCAAAAGTAGTATGGGTACTTTCATGGGCGTACAAACCGGGAGGGGCAAGGGGAGCGCTTGCCCCCCTCCCCAGTTCTCAGAGGGGGGGGGGGGGGCAAGGCATGTGTCGAAATACGAAACTTCACGAAATAACAAAACGCCGCGCGTATATTGGTGCCTCGCAGTACACAAGAGCGGCCGAGGCGAGCGGGAGAGTCCTGTCCTCTCTATCCTCACCCCGCCACGGAACCGCGACCAGCTGCAAAAGACCACGCCAAGCCGTAGCGAAACGAGTCGGAGCCGAAGAGCACAGATAAAGCAATACACACCTTTCCTCCTTTCCCATCGCTCTTAGAGGACCAGACGTACGAGCTAAAAGCGCCATTGCGAAGCGAGCGTCGACTGAACTTCCCCGGAAACGTACGGAGAAGTCACATGACCCGTCCTTTCTCGACGTCACCCCGCAAACCCTCATCAAACCCATGGCCCCTCATGGGCATTATGCCTCGCCTAACTCATGAACTTACCGACCTTATGAACTCACGCCCCTCACCGAACTCATGAACTCACAGTACTCATAAACTCAACGAACTCACCAAACTCATTAGCTCACCGGACTCACGCCCCTCACCCAACTCACACCCCTCACTCAACTTCAGACTCACGAGTTTTCGAGGCTTATTAACTTACTCACCTTCACCTCGCGCCTTATCGGTGCGTGAGTGAGGTGAGTGAGTGCACTCTTGAGTGAGTTTTGCCGACGTTTGCTTCTGAGAGACTTGACACCCTCCCAGTTAAAGCACGTCTTCGTTCTCGTCCAAGAGTTAAGCGCCGTTCACACACTTGCAACCGAGTAGGACGGCGAGCGACAAGACGGGCTTTTAAGCCTCTTGCGACGACGGAGGACCTGCTCCACAGTAGCGCATCCGGTCGTCCGCCGTCGCAAAAGGCTTAACAACCGGTCTTGTCTCTCTCCGTCTTACTCGGTTGCAAGTCTGTGAGCGGCGCTTTACTCGGCCAAGAGGTGTGTAGTTTCAAAGTCCGCGTGACATGCAAGTCTCCTTTGCAAAATGGCAAAGTGCCTAACCTATCTACTGAAAGCTGCTCTCCTAAAACACGTACGTCTTTCAACAAGGCAACAGCTACGGCTGTCAATCGCAGCACACTTAGTGTGGGCTTTAGAATTTTTTCCTCGCCTCTTCTTTACATCTTTTAGTTTCTCAATTTTATCAACTTTGTTCTACTTAGGGTTCCAAGAAAAAGACATTCTTTAGCGGTTTGCTGTTCCGGTTCTTGGTATGACCACAGCATGGTAACTGCGCACCCACAAAGTAAGTTGCACAAGATCCAACTCTAAATCATTGAATAAGATCAGCTTTCGAGCTCTTCCTAACAGCTCCTGAAAAATTTCTCCTTTACACAAATGAGCAAGTTCTCCAGGTAACATTTCCCAGATTTGAGGAGCAAGCATGTTCCAAATAAACTACAGTGCACATGCCCCAGCCCTTCACTCTCCTTTGAACCTGTGGCCTATAATGTCACTGAATCTTTTGACCTTCACCTCCAAAATCCCAGTATTTGAGGAGTAGAACCATCAAAATTGCACCAAACATCACATTGCTTTACTAGAAATCATGAGGTGTATCGGCAGGAAATATATTATCTGAGTGATGAAGACTTTCGAATATGATGAGCATGCTGAGGAAGCAAGTTACTGTGATAGATTGTTGCTTACATTATCTGAGTGATGAAGACTGCCACATATGAGGAGCATGCTGAGGGAGCAAGTTTCCGTGATAGAGTGTTGCTTATATATATCCCTCACTGCCCGTCACAGTTCAGCTTTTCCAGGCGTTGCATTGTCTGCAGATGCGAAAAGGAAAGGTGAAGCGCGGGTACGCCACATAAATCAGTCAGCAGACGTCCACCTGTTACTTCAAAGAAGTAATTACCGTATTTTCCGGACTATAGTTCGTACCCGGTGTATAGTCCGCAGGGGAAAATGTGGGGTGAAAAATAAAAGTTTTCGCTGAGATAGTCCGCACCCGGTACATAGTCCGCACCCGGTGCATATCGTCCGCACCTGGTGCTTAGTCGACACGGAAGTCTTCGAATGTCTTCTTTCTTACAGCGAGTTCATTTCACGGCACTCGTGCCCACGCGTGCCCACTCGCAGCGTGGAGCGGGTTCGTCTCGGCCGGCACTCCACGAGTGGTTGCACTCTCCGAGTTCTTTTCAGCGTGGTTTCAGCGCCGACACCCCACGCGTGCATGCCCTCCCTGCACCGAGAAAATCGAGCGTGCGCCAAAATTCAATCCCGCCATGCCTCGCTCCGGCGAGGAGCGGGAGCAGACGACGAGGATTCGTCTGTTACGATGTGTCATTCGTACAGCGGAATTGAAAGCAAAAAAGTGGATTTTATGGTAGAAATCGCGTCCCGCGGGCAACGGAGTCAAACGCGACCTTGAATTGTGAGCGTCTGCTATTTCATGAAGGAAGCAATTGACAACCCGTACTTTATTTGCAAGTTTTTAGTCGCTCTGTTGCCGTACAGACGCTCAAATATACCAATGTGTAAAGAAATGCTCAGAAGAAACGCGTAGGCGGCCCCCGAGATCTTTAATACCATTTGTGTGCGGGTGCAAAATTTAACATTTGTCGACAAAGCTACCCCAGCAGAAACCTGTGACTGCCCAATAAGCATCCGAGAAAGTTAAAATAGTGATTTGACCCGAGGCTTGGGCAACATCATCGTGTTTAATATTTACCTACGTCAGTTGTCTTGCCCCGTCGCATTTTATTTGAGAAAGCTCTTGTTCTCGACGCCCTCACCAATGCTAAAATCTGATCCACCTGTAACGACAATCGAAATCGAAAGTTCCACGAAACGTTTTGCTGGATATTTCGACAGACTTGTTTTAAGCCGTACCCTTTCAGTGGTTCACGGTCGATATCATGCTCAAACGGGCAAGCTTCTGCTCGGACAACATCATCAGTTTTCTCCAGTGTAAACGGTTATAAGAATTGAAAGATCGTAACCAGCTGCTTTGTAGTCAGCTGGTTGCTGAAAATTACGCCGTCTGTAAATATCTCTACAACAGCTGAGTTTCTTGAAGTCATCGCAAACAAAAACTACAGGTTGCAGCGACCAACGTTTATAGATAAACGTTGGTAGCGACTGCACTCTCCCATTCCCACCCATCACGTCGAACAGAAAGGCGCTAGTTTCGGTTTGAGGTCAGTACTCTTTCTACAGCATAGATGGCGGCAGCATCAGTCTTCTGCACTCGGTGTATTTGGCAAGTTTGTTTGAGGTCAGTTCTCCATGCGTCACTCCGCGAGTGCGATGAATTCGGGGAGAGAACTCGCACGGTGCCGGTGCGCGTGAAATGAACTCGCTATTAGCTCACAAAGAAGCCTATAATATACATAAATCATCATTAACATACTCTTTCATTCACAAAATCCGCCTCGTCTCTTCGTAATCAACGATATTGAAAAACAAAAATCCTGTATAGTCCGCACGCTTAGATAGACCGCACAGCCTAAAATTTCAAATTTAAACATGTATAGTCCGAGGACTATAATCCGGTAAATACGGTAATTACAGCTACAATTACTTGGCCTCAAAAGTAAGGAATTGCCGTAACAAATTACTCCTCGTAAGAAGTAATCGATTAATTACTTTGTTACTTTACTCGATTACTTTTGCGTTACTCTAAAGAAACACCAAAAAGAACAATTATATACTGCGTGTCTGAGGGGGAAAAGTTTGGGCCCTATCGAAATTAAAACAAAAATAAAACAGATTATTTTAGGTAAATAATTTTAGGAGAACGAATCTATAAAGGTTTAAAGGACTTCAACAGGTGTTCTAGATAAACGAGTCTTGCGCTGTCCAACCGGGACAGAACTAAATCCCATGAACACGCGTCGAATTCACCTGGGCACGGGCACCATACGAATTAATCCGTGTTTGGCATCGGCGAGCTTCAAAACACGATTCTCTTGAAGATGTGGTTTTTCTATGTTTGCTGCATGTTGCCTAAGTAGGGGCTGGTTTACCTACTAAAACTGACTGGCTGTGAGATCAAGATGCGGTATTTGCGCTGGGTACATTTCAAAGATTCCTGCTTGATGAAGGTTGTTATCCGACCGAATGGCCCACATGATCTTCTTGATCGACAAACTTATCAGAACCAAAACTTCACACGAAATATTAATGCACAATTTTTCAGTTGAACTGATTTCGCCGTTCAGAATTTATTAAAGAAAGCACAATTGTCAGGGAAACGCATCCTTCCATGTCTTTTACGCGTTTACAGGTAGCTTCTATAACTCTAGTGTCCAAGTGAGTCACTGTTTATTCTCAGAAAACTCGGGCTGTGTTCTTTTTCCCTAAAAGTTTAGTATAAGTTCCCGCAGGCGCAATCCGCTGACGAGATCCCTAGCATTCCCGTTTCTAAGAATACGGGTTCAGCTTCGAAGTCCCCAGACGTTTTGGTTGTGCTTCCAGGCCAGCTTATTGCCTACTGTTGAAAGTTACTGTATAAACTGACAGCAGGGTCGATACTACATTTTTTTCTTCTGTTCTAAGGAACTGCTGCCATCACACTCCTCATGTTTTTGCTTACGCATACGCTAGTACGAAGTCAAGTGACAGAATTCACATAGCTGGTTGGTCCAGCCTGTATTTAGCTTTCACAGCGCTGTCAAGGATGAGCAGGGGCGAGGTCTGCTTTCTTTGTGTTTGCGGGGTGGGCGTGTGTAGGCAGAAACATCGACAAGCAAACAGAGGTTTCGTGCGATAAAAAATAAATAAATAAGAAAAGAACGAGTTGTTTTTGGGGGACCGGCGCGGAAGGGTGGGGAGGGAAGGAGGAGGGTGGGGGGGAGCGGACATATGCGTCACGGTCACTGTGTTCACGGTCCTACTCGACACGAACCCCACACGACGATTTTATGGTCCATTAGTTTTCTGCTCTTTCGTACGCTCGAAGCATTCCGTTCGTTTTCCAAGAAGTCAAAGCCTGTTGCCTTCATGTAGACAGTCGAATCCCCCCAGCCTGGCTGACCGTACGCATGAGTTCAGAAACAAGCTCTGGCTGGGCTATTGTGCTTTCTGTGAGTTCCTTTCATGTCCCTGGCCATCACTCTCTTCGCGAGCGAACCATGCTAAAAGCCCGAAGGCCGTTGCATCGCTCTTCCACACTATTTCTCCCTGGGACGGAAGAATTCTAACGAGCAATTTCAGTAATTCGTAACTGAAAAAGTAGTGAGATTAGATGACAAATTACATTTTCAAAAAGTAATCGATTAGTTACTCAATTAAAAGAAAAGTAATTAATCACAAGTAATCCCGTTACTTGTAACGGATTACTTCCAAAAGTGAAACCTCTACGTAGAAGTCCCTGCATGGCCATATAGTTGGAGGTAAAATAGTAATCAAAGAAAAAAGTCTTAGCGTTTCAGCACACTTTCCTTAATTTGAGTTTAGCTGAGCACGAAAGAACAATGCATGCACAGATGCAAGTGTGAAGAATTCGCAACGCTGCGGCTTGAAACGTCAGCTCCTAACAGGCGACGCTGGGTGGTCTCGTCATACTGAATGTGCAGAAAGTACAATACGAGAAATTAGCAAACAAGTCAAAACCTTTTGTTGAAAAGGCTGAGGTCTTTCCCACGTGTCTTGGGACGCAAGACGTGATTTCTGAAGCCCAGCATACAGAGGTAGATGCAGGTAGATATTAATTGAATGTTACGAATGGTAAGTCAGATGCATATAGAATGTGCAGCGGAAAAAAAGATGGATTTTAAAATTTGAATATTGGAATTCGGGTGGGGGCGTAAAATGCTTTAAATGCACGAGCCTGCAGCTTCTCAAGTTAAGACTGCCCGGTTCCTTAATAGCTATAGGTTTCATCTTGTTAAATAGCGAATGCTTGACTCACTACCTTAAAAATAATTTGCTTCAATCGTTTGTCAGTTTATGTTGCACACCTTTAGAATTCTGCAAGGCGCCTTTTAATACTCTGGCATAAAAGATTGTTCTGGTCAAAGTATATAGTATTCCGATGGTCTTGCTGTTCCTCTCAGTGGACAATTCATCAGCATGCAATCAGTTTCTAGCTACGTGGAATAAATGAATCGAAATGATAAAAGTCTCAAATGCAACCTGTGGCATGTGGGATAATCCACTGCCGGTGGCACAAGAAAAACTCCGATTCACAGGTGTTGATCTGGTTAACAGGCCTTTAGTGCTCGCAAACAGCATGCCATCTTTTTATAGCGACAGCTGTAATGCCCCTTTCCGGAAAAGTCCGGCGATGCTTGAACTCAAAATCTCACGTGAGTGCGGGGAGAGGGGCGGCCACAAGGGGTGACAATGAGAGGGAAAGAGTGGCAGCGCTTGGCCACGCTATTACTCTCTCCCTCTCACAGTCACCTTCCGCACAACCACGCTCTCTCGAACACCCCCCCCCCCCCACACACACACACACACACTTTCCTTTTGCCATCGCCTCTGCTGCGGGGTTTGAGCTTGAGTTTATTCAAGAGAACTTTGTACAGAATTGTCTCAGGGGACATGGCTAAAGGCACTTTCAGTGCCTGACGGGGAGCAGCAGCGGATACAAACATCAAATCCAAAGAAGGTTACATTATATAATTTAAGTCATTACAAAACAAAGCAACAACCAACGGGTGAAACAGAAATTCGCTATTCAGATATAAAATATACATTTTGCTTCAAACATATCTTAAATACACACTTTTGCACATGTACTAGCATACATAATAATTCTACAAGAAATCACAAAGTATGCTCTACGCGTTCTTGAATGTTCTACCTGTGTCTAGAGAGGGAAAGAGGATGCGTCATTGGCAGACCGCAGACGACGAGCTGCGCAAAGCGGCGGAAGGGGCGGGACCTTTGCGACATTGCTGCGGCGACCGCCGAGTTTCAGAGGGCATTCGGGAACTTGTGCGTCGTGTGCGACCGATTTTACTTTCTGAAAGACTCGCCGCCATCGCAACCCAAGCACGTCTCCGTTCTGGCCCAAAAGTTCCCCGGTCAAGCTTGCGTGTGGCTTCAAAGTCTGCGCGACATGTAAGTCTTCCTCGCGAAAGCCAAAGTACCGAACCTGTCTTCTAAATTGAAGTGTCCTAAAGCACATCTTTCAGCAACGTAACAGCTACCGCTGTGAATCGCAGCACACTGGGTGTGGTTGTTTGAAAATTTTCATGAGTTTCTCGTTTAAAGTTTTAATGCAATACGGTTTATTCATTTGTTTTCGTTGAAACATACCTTTACATTAGCATTTTTATGGTTATGAACAGTTGTCAAAGTTCCTTGCGTTTATATATATATATATATATATATATATATATATATATATATATATATATATATATATATATATATTACGCGAGCCACCATTATGATCCTCGATCTCGCTTCTCCTGTCAGGGAGAGCAACAAAGAAAGAGAGAGAGAGAGAGAATGTACCAGAACGTTATCAAAGCAGAACAAGGCCGCATCGTGGTGGGAAACACGTGTTTTCGTGTACGCCCGTAAACAAGAGCGATTACAGATAAGAGAGCTGAAGGAAATGGACACCGCTCACTCCCCCTCGCCTCTGAACGCCCTCGGGCTCCTCGCTGGCTCAAGTCCTGTAATGATGAATGAAATAGTCGAGAGCGGGCCCACTAACTTCATATCCCACTCATCTTCGCGTTAATGTCTTTCATTGACAATTTCGGACCTCACTATCCAACTACTTTAGGCTCTTCTGATGCTTAATTTGTTTGCTCTTTTGCCTTCAATTTGCCCTCCACTTTGATGTTCGCGAACGCTGTGAACGGTATCTTCCTGAGGTGACCCCTTCGCAAGGAAGAACGAATATTGCCACTGTTCCAATAGTTTTCTGAGGTTGGTTCTGACGATCACGATGGAACGAAAATATGCCTTTATGATACAGGTTGCAAAAGTGAAGCATATTTTCCACACCGCAAGAAGAAACTATACCCGTCGTCGAACGCTCAGTCTCCGCCCTACTCTATCGCCGGCGGTTGGGTCGAGATATGCTAAACCTTTCAGAATCGAGTTTTTAATGAGAAGAAGGAACATCATCCCGCAGTAGTACGCCCTATTCCTCTCTGTATTCGCGGGATTCGTTAGTCGCCATGTTCTCCGATTGATTTTTTAAAATCGGTTGTAACAATTGAATACAATAACATATAGGTCTAGAAACTTCAGCACACGGCTCCAACCGCTAGCGCTACATGTGTACCTGTTACGATTGAGCTTTTGAACGATGCCTATAGTTTTTTATTCATTGTTTATAGAAAAATACGGTTTTTGTTTTTTCCGAGCACCAGGTTTATTAAATAAACATATTAAGGCTGTTGAACTAATGATTAAACTACGATTAATAGATGCAAGCGTTAATCGCCGGTTCATTTCTTAGCCCACTAATCGGTCAAAAGCCGACTTACGTGGTTGTCACGGGCAGTATGTACGCAGCTGCAAAACTAACTACCAATATTTGAATCATTGGCGAGATTTCGTCTCCGTGATGCCATTATTAAAACACACACACACACACACACACACACACACACACACACACACACACACACACACACACACACACACACACACACACACACACACACACACACACACACACACACACACACACACACACACACACACACACACACACACACACACACACACACACACACACACACACACACACACACACACACACACACACACACACACACACAGACACACACACAGACAGACACAGACAGACAGACAGACAGACAGACAGACAGACAGACAGACAGACGCAGACAGACAGACAAGAGAGAGAGAAGAAGAGACAGAGAGAGAAGAGAGAGAGAGAGAGAGAGAGAGAGAAGAGAGAGAGAGGCTCTGGCGGCACGAGCTCTGGCGGCACGAAGAGCAGAGGCGTTGCCAAACAAACCACTTTACTAGGGGAGGATTCGGCGCGGCCATCGTTTGTCTAATGCAAATGGGGAGAGTGTCCTGTATTTCCTCTAGAAAAGTATTTGCGGGCATCCTCCCCCACCTAAATTGTCTGCATACGGCACGTCTCCGTCCCCTAGGCCCCCAGAGAGAGAGAGAGAGAGAGAGAGAGAGAGGGCCAACGCTGCACAGAGATTGGAAACGAGTGCTGCGTCGGCTTCGAGTCAAGCTTGAGCCGAACGTTGACGCAATCGTCGTCTCCAATCTGTTCCTGCAGCGTTGACCTTCTCTGGTGACGAAATCTCATTCAGCACTACGGCTTTGTTATCATGTCGTGCCGCGGCGCGGTGGAATGCGGGCGTGCTCAGTTGCCGCTCGGCCGTCGACGGTTGTTCTTTGCTCTGGGTTGCCGTAGCAACCGCTACTGCGGAAGCACAGAGCGAAGAAGCCGTATTGCTTCTTCTAACGCATTCCCTAAGAATGGACCAATGGATCTTCCTGTAATTTTTCCTGTTTGATCAATTCAGGTTAAACTTCAGTTGCAAATACGATTTTGGTATGTGTGTCTTCTTTTACTGGTCCTCGTCTTTTTAGCGCTTTTAATCGTCACTTGACTCGAAGCGGAGCGCTGACGCAGCAGTCGTTTACAACCTGTGTCCAGCGCTGACCTTTGCTGGTGTCGTAAAAATGTCAGCACTACTGCCTTGTCTTCTAGGCGGTGTTGCCCCGGAGTGCATCCTCCTCTGGACTACCTGAATGCCACACGTGGCATCCCCGTTTCTCTGGACCTTGTGCTTGGTGACGCCCATCCTGTGGCCGCGATCGTTGACGGCGTCCTTACCCTCGGCCTCATCCAGGACGTCATTCGCCCAGAAGGCTTCCTCACCCAGGCCATGCGTGTGATTGGCATCAAATACTTTACTTAAGGGAATACAGGACACTCCCCGAGAACACAATGGCCTCGGCGCGGACAGGATTTGTGTAGAGTGGACGGGTAGTCGTGTCGCGGCATCGGGGTTTTTCCATTCTCAATTGGTGGCTTACCAACGCCATATCTTGGTGTGGTTTATTTGACTACCGGCGGGACTTCGCATCATAGCGCGCGCGCTGCTCGGCCGCGGCGTCGCTGGTCATTTGTAGATTTTTAAATAGTAGCGACGGATAATTAATTGGTTATTAATTTAGGAGGTACATATACGGAAGACGAGCTTGATGTCCATGTTCAGGTATACTTTGGTTAAGCCCAAGCTTGTACGATATCTTTCACTAGCTCAGACATCAGGAACTTCGCTCGACACTCGATTAGACTGGTTTAGACGATTTTTGTAATTTGTTAGAGCGGCTTCGAAGCTTCCTGATGCATTAATTAGTAAAGGGGTGCCTATTGCTTCGATGAGCTTGTTTGCTCGCAATCACTCCTCAAAGTGCAGGGCCATTAAGAGGAATACTCTTTGCCGACAGAAGAGGCCCGTTCTGCAGGTGCCGTGGTTAACGTAGGGGCACATGAGGACACGTAATGTAAAAGTCTGTCTGTATGCGCTTGATATTTCGGGATTATTGGGACGGCACGGAATTTCTTGATGAGTTTTGGGTTTATTTCCCACCGTCACTGAAGAACTGCGTGAGCCATTTAACTCGATTTTTCCCGGCCACAAAAATTAAATCGTTCTTCAGTACCCCAAGGGACACAGCTGACAACAAGACCATTTGCAAAAGATTGACTTACTTTTTATTTTTCAAGTAAGCAGCATTTTTGCAATATCAGTGAAGGCTCTTTCTTAGTCTGTTCACATGAATCATTTTGACAATTTCTGCTTGAAAAATATTCATTTATTGCACACTGAATAAATACAGAACATCCACAGCTCACCACTCAGCAGACAAAGCTCACTCATTGAACACACATAACAACCTACTCACGAAGCACTTGTATAGCCTTGTTCCGTTTTTGATAGTTTGTCGAATGTTTATATTTTCTTTTGTAATGAAATAATTAATTATGACAGACCAGTCCCCCTTTCATCCTCGCTGCTTTCACGGCGACTGGGAAAACGATCGGGCCGTCAACGCAGTCCTCTACGCTCGGTGTCGCGTGACATCGCGCAAGTCGACCACGAAGAACCGCGGAAACACGTGTTACGGTGGCAGCTGTACCGTCTTCGCATCCGCGACCCTGTCAACCGCACCGCATTCTGAGGTGTCGCCTGGTCACGTGCTCTGGCGGCACGAAGAGCAGAGGCGTCGCCAAATAAACCACTTTACTAGGGGAGGATTCGGCGTGGCCATCGCTTGTCTAATGCAAATGGGGAGAGTGTCCTGTATTTCCTATAGAAAGGTATTTGCGGGCATCCTCTCCACACCTAAATTGTCTGCATACGGCACGCCTCCGTCCCCTAGGCCCCCGTCTGACTCTTCCTTTGATGCGGGCCCAACGGACTCTGGCGCGTATACGTCTCCTTGGCTGTCGACGGAGCCTTCCTCTGGCGGTGAGCTATCGGACGACGACGACGACGGGGAGGATGACAGCCTCGCCTTGGCAGCAGAGCGGATCCTCCGCAGGTTGGAACGACACGACCCAACCGCCCAGGATACTTCAGACCAGCCCTCCGACGACGACGGACAAGGCGAGGAGGCAGTGACTGACGGGCCTATGAGCCCCCACCCACGATTGCGTCTATTTCCTTTTCTTCCAACCTACATCGCCAACAACAACAAAGGATAAGACGAGGACGGCAGCCATCGCTCCGCTGCCTTCACCGCCGGCCCACCTCACCCACCGGCAGTCGTCCTCCCTCGGGGATACGTTGGAAGCGTGTCGCGGTACGATTCGGGTACCGCCCGCCCTTCGACATGGCTGGACTGAACCTTCGTGCAAAATGCCGCAGTGCGGTCAATGCGCGAGCTCCGCCGCCTACCCAGCTTCCAGTCCTTCGCGCAGCCGTGCATTCCATGATGCAGGCCGGACTCATTGAGAAGACAGGTAGTGAACACTTCCTGTTTGTCCTGGGTGACCTCCAAAGAGCAACTACCCCGCGACCGGGAGCCCTACCCCCTATTTAAAGGCAGGCCTCCTGGCGGTGGTCCCGCTCGCTCCCAGCGGATCCAGGTGTTTTTTATTGCAAGTATGGAGGGTAGCTGTGATGGCTTCAAATATAGAAAACGTACGGCCGTGGCCGCGGGTGAGAGCATAGACGACAGCTTTGTTGTCTGTATAGACCCTGGTAGCCGGTGGTGCAACAAGGATGGCCAAAAGTACGCGACGATAGATGGAGGTGGGGCTGGACGTCACCACTGAAAGGATTCCCTCCGGGAGGCATAGGCCGAAGCCGGTGGAGCTGACATTCGCGTAGACCTCGTGTTCGGGTACGCTAGTGGACCAGAATACCTTCTGGGGAGGGCCATGTATGTGGTGGCAAAACGTTCCGTCCAGGCGAAAGTTCGAGTTTTCTATTTGCAGGTGTTACTTTTCTTTTACCGGCTCGGTTTTCCGGTGCAATAACCCAGTGTAGACACCCTGTATTTAGTCGCAGAGGTAAACGTCTTTCGTACAATGGTTTTTTTTACAACAGGCTTAACACGCTAAAGAAACGAAAAAAAAAAACTGTTTGCAAAGTTGGCGTTACACAAGTTCTTTCGAAACGCTGCCGAACCACTTGGAACCTGAGTAACCTAACCTCGCAACGATGCAGCTGGACGAATTGCGACGTTAGCAGCCGTGTGTACATAGGCGGGGATCGCCGTTTTGAAAAGAAGCAAAAGAAGCACTCAAGTGGCTAGACGCGGACGAAGAGGTTGGAGCCGTCGGCACCGTTCCATTCAGTCAATCTCGCCGTATTAAATATAAGAAAAGAATTTTCTGGCTCATCCAAGAAATGGCGCAACCGCACATTAAAGAGGTCTTCGAGCTCTCGCTGTCTGCATCGTCGATCACACGTGATTGATGGCCCAGAGGCGGGAGTGGCGTGTTATATTAATCTTTCTTGATTACTTAGATGCCCACATTTCATCATGAACTAATATTTTATGCTGTTTTTAAAAGTACAATGTATCTATTGTATTCAAGTTATTTACTAATTTTTCATTCTTGACTTCTTTATTGGCGTTGAATATTGACCTGCAAAGTGTGTGTTGAATATTGTTTTTGCTTGTAATATTTCAAACTGTACCACCATACAACAACCCCGAATGGGGTTAATAGTATTGAAAAAAAAATAATAAAAAAAATTCCTTAAATTAAAAAAAAAATCATTTGCGCATTGATAAAAATATTTTTCTTGTCACTTCTTTTTTTATCCCGTGATTTTGCTCACGATACTTCCTTTCACCTTGACGCGGACTACTGCAAAAGTTATAGTGCAGGTGCAAGTTTTTTACGTTAGATAGACAGGCAGACAGATATAAACACAGAAAGACAAGACTAGCAGACAGAGAGGCAATCAGACGGAGACAGAGACAGACAGTCACAGACAGACACAAACATACAGAGAGGCATATAGACAGGCAGGCAGAGAGGCAGACAGACACACAGACAGACAGACAGACAGACAGAGGCAGGCAGGCAGGCGGGCGAGCGGGGTGGGCGTGCGGGCGGTCGGGCGGGCAGATAGATAGATAAATCGATGAAGACAGCCGAATTTTTCTCACTGGCTACTGCGTAGGGAAGGGTGGAGGGGAATACAGACATTTAGAAATATAGTAAAATCACGCACACGCACACACACACACACACACGCAAACACACACACGCACACACACAGACACACACACTTAAAGTTGATCTGAAGTCCAGTGTCTCAGTCGACGTATTTTCAGTCCCACAGGCTCATGCATCATGTGCATCCACACATGCTCTTACATCATATAAAAGACACGGTGTTGGCTGCAGACATGATGACAGGGTTATCTGGAGACACAAGCATGCTCAAAGCATGCTTGCTTCGTACATAAATGTGCTTCGAAAATGTCTGCAGCCAGTTTTCGTACGACCAATGGGACCATCGGACAAGGAAGAAACACGCCTCAGGCGGTGTCTGCAGATTGTCTTCTGCATGATGTATTACTCGGCTTTAAAGGGACACTACAATGAAAGTTCAGTGCCTATTTCTTAATCTATAGCTTTCGAGTGAGCAGTATCACACACCAATCCCTTGTTGAAAAAGACACGAAAACGAATTTTAAAACGAATTAAACGATTACCAAATCGCACCTGGTGGATATCGCTAAAGCCTCGTTTGTAATGTCCGTCTAGGAACATTGACAGGTAGGAACGATATCTGTCTCGCCTAGAACTAGAGCCTAACTAAAGCCCCTCGATGTGTTTGCGGTTGTCTTTCAAGTAGCGTCAAATGCGCCAGCGCACGGGGCCCTTGTCTCGAGCGGCCCTTGAAAGCAAATGGCGGCGCAGAACTGAAATGAACGGCCCTTGGAAGCGAATGGCAGCGCAGCACCTGCTCGTGGCACGTGTCTTGCGCGTATCCACAACAAAGGTTGGCGAACGCCTTTATCAAGGGGCTTTAAGCTTAAAAACGGAGCAGCGCCGCTCTGCGGGAGTACGGCTCACAATGCCTGTACTGTGGTCCTGACAACGCCTCCTGTATTTTTTTTTATTTATTTGTTTGGTACTCTTGCGGTGCCCCTCAACAGCCCGTGGGCCTACAGGAGGGTGCACCAGTGCATGCATGCAAAAGAGATCAAGAAACACAAAATACAGGATGCAAAAACAAAAAAAAACATACCTTGAAAAAGAAAAAAAAATGTACATATGTAATATCAACAAAATGTAACCTCCGACAGTGTAACACATACATCGCAGAGACCTAGGTTGTCCCCATACCTGTATTGGTTCATAGACGTAAATGAAGGAAAAATAGGATCAATATATCCTGAGCAGTGCTCGCATGCTAAAACTTCCAGGCAAAACAATACCTACCTCTGGCGCGTTCACTTTATTTGACATGTTAAAAGCGGACTGAATACGTTCTAAGGGCCGTAGGCTTCTTGGCTCGGAGCAGCCAAAAACGCGACGAGAGCGAAGCGCCCTGTTTGGCACGGCAATAACAACAAGAGAGGTTAGTTCTGACTTCTTAGCAATAAAAAAAACCGTGAAGACAATTGTGTAAAAACAAAAAAAATCTCGCGTCAGCATCCTGTCGAAAAGGTAATGAAGGTTTAAAATATTTAACAAACGCTCATGGTTGAAATACATCCGCCTGCTAAAGTAGCGATCATAGAGCAGTCCAACAAAGTTTTTCTGTATATTTTCGAGTTCGTTGTCTCTGTCTTGTTTAAACTATTCTATATAACGCTCGCGAAGTCTAACTTCGACAAGTGACTGTCTTAAATTGGTGCGTCATTCTCGTGATTGCTCCCAGGGTGCGGTAGCATGCATTGGTTAAACATTCCACATGTTTATCTTTAATTCACTATCTAAAAGTGCGCCCAGGTCGCGCACCGCTGAAACTCGCTTAACCAGGCTGTTATCCAAGATATATTGAAAAGCGACACGGGAATGGTTTCTTGAAAAAATATATTAGTTTCGTTTTAGTCGAAGTGAGAGCCAGATTATTGTCTTTGCACCAGCCCGCAAGTGCGAATATTTTGCTGCAGATTTTCGCAATCAGAAATATCAGAAATAGCTCGAAAAAGCTTACTATCATCGGCGAATTGTAAAAATTCCGAGTTACTGATGCATGAGCTAATGTTACTCATGAATATGTTAAAAAGCATAGGTGAGGAGTTTGAACCCTGCGGAACGCCTGATATCGAAAAGTACGGAGGTGACTTTGTACCACCGTAAGTTACACAGTTCCATCGATCAGATAGGCGACTTTAAACCAGTCGCAAAGTGATGAGGAGAGACCATAGTCTGCAAGTTTCTCAACCAGCAGTGCGTGGCTTACCAGGTCAAAAGCTTTTTAAAAGTCAAATCTGTTGTTTGGACCCTAGTTTGGAACCGAGGAATTCCATGAATGGGGCCAAACTTGTTTCTACAGAGTGGTTTGACGTATAAAGCCATGTTGATTTACGCTCATGTGACGGAAAAACGGCATAAGACTTCAGTCCATGGCTTTTTAGAATACTTTAGCAAAGGAACAAGTCAATGAGATTGGACGATAATTAGCGACCAACAAAGGTGAACCACTCTTTAAAATTGGCACAACTGTTGAGAGCTTCCAAGAACTTGGAAAACATCTGTCTTTCAAGGACTGATTAAAGATAAAGGTTAAAACCAGAGCGAAAATATCGCCGCACCCTTTAAGTATAGAAGATGGAATACCGTCAGTTCGAGAAGATTTTTTAGGCGATAGCGCTTGAATCGCCGCCGAAACGCCGTCATTGCTAAGCGAGGGAATTGATACGAACTCGTTTGCATGATCGTGTACTTGCTTGAGACGTCCTTGGTCCGGAACTAAAGACAGAAGAGAAGAACACTGCAAAACATTCGCAGATGTCGCTCGGATTGTTGATGTGTTCGGAACCGTAAGAATACTCTATGCCTGTCGGAAGGAGGAACATACAGTGGGAGCCGCCGTCCGTCTATGGGAATCAGATGTTAAAATGTACCCTCCCCCATCTTCTGAAATCTGAATCGTTTTTATGAACTTGAAACTCGATGTAGATATCTTCAGTATGTCCGCCAAACAAATATGTTCACTTCTTGTATAATAATTACACCCATGTAAAAAAAATAAAATTAGTATAACACGATTGTATGCGTCTTGCGCGTGTTGTTATTTTTGACATACTTTCTCGTTCATTTTTTTCTCTCCCCTTTGTTTACATTCTTCTTTTTAGCAATATAAATCATGTTTTTTCCATGCTATAATGAATGTGTAAAATGCTAGTGTCTTTACGTTTATGTTTATTCGTCCCTGGGCTGCTACGGGGGGCAGAGGCTAGTCAAGCAGCGTGTCAGTTGCTTTTTTCTCTGCCTCCTTTTTCTGATTCAGAGATCAGTAAAGAATTTGAATTTTTGAATTTGAAAAGAAGTTGCGCGCCGCCGCCGTTGCTTCAAGGTGGGGGCGCCACCTTCGTTAGGAAAGGATAGATTGCCTAGATTCGAAAAATAGTCAGTCTCAAACCGTGGGGTGCGTTTGCAATTTAATGGCGTAAACCTAAGGCTGCGATCGCTCGCAAGTGCGCATGCGCTGCGTTTTGGCGTGGCGGGAAGGAAAGCAGAAGGTAATTCAGGGACGTTTGCAGACGATCAACGGCTTAACGGCTTCGTCACCTCTTTTTATTGATGAAGGTGTCTTTGAAGAGCTGGACGACACATGCCGTAAAAAAGTTCTTCAGGTGGCCAATACTTCTTTTATTTCCCGAAGTCCCGTATGCCCCATCTGCGGATGGGTATTCTTCACGAATCCGGCACGCGGCACAGCTGGGCAGCTCCGCCTTTTTTACACGCCCTAGCCTCTGGTGCACACACCAGGTGAGCTGGTGGTACACCGTGTAGCGGTATTTCCTGTAACAAAATGAGATGGCAGGACTGAGCAGTGTTGAATTCGGAGCCAGAAGGGAAAAACTAGTTACTATTTGCTCCTGACCTTTTCTACCAAGCGTTTGTATGGTGCGAGCAATCCCCAATGACACGTCGCAGTTTAGATCATTACTGCCCTGCATTATGGGTAACCTCTAATGACATCTTGTATATAGAAGAATTTCGATTATATTCAATACTGCCTTTACAAGCGTATCTTTTCAGTTTGTTGGCATGTTAGTTCTTCGGGCTTTTCATCACGGTATTCATATTTATGTTGTGGTCATTAGGCAATTGTGTTGTCTTACGGTACCAGAAGAGATTGTCATTGTACGAAAGAGATATAAATTTGATCATACACTAACAGATGTGACTGTCATTGTAGGAAAGAGAAATAAACTTTTTTGATGAAATATTGAAAGCATGGGTACTTTCCTAATTATCCCGAAATGAAGTCTGACCCTATTTATTTGCATCCACAGAATGGCAATTACCACAAAAGCATACCGCTGTCATTTTTTTGTTTGTATTTCTTTTTGTAGGGGTGTGTGAATACCTAATTGAAGCTGAATCGAATTAAGAAGAAAACTCCGATTCTCGAATTGAATACCACATGTATGTAACATAAGCTCAAATGTTTATAAGTTCCTTTGCAATACCAGCAGCTGCTGAACATTATCGGTGGTCAACCACGCTAATTAGGCCAAAACGATGGGGCCGCTGAAATAAAACAGCCTCTCACATTTGTTCTTTGTAACATTGTAGTCTTCGAAGCATTCATCGCCAATTTGTAAACTGTGCTTTCCAACGACGTTTCAATTTGAAACACTCCAGTCCCTCCAAAATTAGTATCCAATGGCGGCACACACAAGAAAAGTGTTTCGGTGATTACTGGGGTATCCCATCTGGCTGTATGAACTGTGCACAATTCATCAAGCTTGCCAATTTGCAATATTCAGCTTTGCTTTTAATTTATGTTTACCCTGTCGCACCACACCGTAGTGGACCGGTACATTAAAACGTGTTTCACATATTCCGAAGTTCAATAAAACCGCCCACTAAAATGGAGGGAAGGAACAGGTATATTCGTTTGTGCTGCGCGCAACCCAAGCGTCTTTTGCTATACCTAATACGAAAAGTCAGATTTGCAAATAGAATTATTCGTGAGCTTCACGTTCGATTCATATTCAAATATTCGCACACCCTGTAGATTCATGCTTTTTCGAAAATAATGCCATTTACCATATTACTGGTGTGGTGAAATGACCACATTCAGGAATTTTATGTTAGAGACTGGATTATTCATAATATTTGAAAACGCATGACACAGATGCTGTGTTTGTGCAAACTGTGTAAATACATGAATATTGGGAGTGGAAGCCGGCCGTAACAACTAATAAAATAATGTTGCTTCTAGAACGACTGCGATAAGCTGAATAAACATACTCTTCTTGGGTTCAGTTCCCAGCATCCAAAGGACGAAAATACTCCATCTTGACGTAAGCCACGCTCAGCACTCGTCTGTTCAAACAGCAGAGCTTGAACCAGGGTTGCTCAGTGATGCAGGGCACCCCTGGTCCAGGCAGGGCTCTCCTACTCTGCAGAGTTCGCTGCAACACACGAACGCCTGGTCCGTTGGCATGGGTCTGCAACCGTTGCAGGAGCACCGATTCGGACAAATTTTGCTTAGAGAATGCGGGTGGCATGTACGAATACCGGAAATACAAGGGCACGCAATCCACACGAAACTTTACTCGATGTTTTCAAGATTGTTTGGCAAGCATCTACTACAACGTGTACACTAACGCTTCGATTCCACTTTGAAGGGTCCTCATAAATTGGGCTCTTACCGTATCGCGCTAGGGTTTGTGACAGAGGTGTCCAAAGGTGGTGGAAGCTTTCACTAAAATTGTGGAAAGATTGGCTCACCTGAGTAAACCACGAAAAATAATCGAAATCTATATTTTCCCTACAAGTGTTTACGTGCTCTGTTCCCGCGAAAAATCGTCCATAATGTGAGTTGTCCGAAATGACGAGACAGATTTTCAAAGGCACGTATTTTCCCAGTTTGTCCCCGAACATTGTGTCCATATAACGGGGTATCCCTATTAATGAGACATGGACATGTACTTTGCATGTACACTTAAATTATATGTTTTATAACTGTGGCGCTTATTTGGGCCAAATGAAGTGAAGAATATGTAAGCCAATTATATTTGCTTTTCGTAATAAACGTCAGAATAGCCCAAAACGATTTAAGGGTCCAGGATCCTGATCCTGTTTGCGTTTTCTTTGAGGGGGTTACCCACCCTTTGTATGTTTGAGGTCGTGCATCTTCCGGAATGCTGAGGAGTGCGTCTTGCCTTAGTTGTTTGTTTGCTTCGCAGTCCCATATTAGATGTTTACAAGTAGCCGGGGTTTTGCAAGTCTTGCAGTTAAAGACGGGGCCAGGGTCGTCTTCTTCGTGTGACCTACAAAATTTCCTTCTCAGCACAGGTGTTAATGCTGTGTTGGTGGCGATGCGTCGAATGCATACCCTCCCCACCTTGAGTAATTTAATGGAAGTGGGTAAGCCTCTTCTGGCAGCAGCGATGCCAGTCGTCGTTTCCGAGCTGTCTTACTTGCCTCTTTCCAGTTCATTGAAGTCCAGATCTTGGAACTTGTCATTCTCAAGTGATGATAAGTGCCATGACGGTACTCATGGGCCACGAACGCGAATTCAAATATTCGTCAACGGATTGGTGGTAGACGAGCGCATACATCCGAGTTACGCAGTGCTCGTGTCCAATGCGCGAGCTGGGTTCGGCTGACGTGCCTGGGCACCAAGGATGCATCAGAGCGAAAGGCGGAGAACCTTCGAAAGAAAGGAGGTATGAGATAGTCCGCTATATTTTAAAATTTTCGTACCGAAAAGCACTGCTGGCTTTAGGCTTTCTATGCTCGTGTACTAGTTTTATTTTGACACACTAAACGATATGCGATTAGTAATATCCAAATTTATCCCAGCCGAAAATGCATTTCATGGTCCTTTGAATGAATGCACCACCTTCGGGAACCTCTGTAGTAAATCCCAGCGCGATGGGTTGCGAAACCGATTTTTGCGCACCATCGAAGCGTTAGCGTACACGCGGTATATCGATTATCTGCACCGGTGCCGAAAACTGTATCATTGTCAACTTTCGCACGTATAGAGCCCGCCGGGCTGAGGCAACCACACGCCGGCAATCGCTACAGAGTACCTGTGTTTTGCAACTGGTATTTCGTAAGTGCAGAGTGCGCGTGCATAGGCGCCAAGAAGACGGAGGCATAGCCTGGTATCATAACAATGCCGCACCCGCATGCCAATTGCGAACATACGTACGAAAATGACGTTTCGATCGCGAATGAAATAGATAACCTGCCAATTCGCGGTCCACAGCGCTGGGGTGGCCCGGCGACTCCTCCACGACGACGCGGAGGTCTCCGTGGCTGTAGCCGCGGCCTTCACCATCGCACAACAAGCATGTCCTCGTCCTTGCGTGGTCGCTGCAAACTTCTCGCCGCTGACAGCCATCGCTGTCACTGGGGCACGCAACCGACGGGCGTACGGGCGCCACCAGTTTACGCTGCATGCGCAGCCTGTCTCGTGGCTCGGTATTACAGTAGGTCGTACAGACGGCCGGTGCGGGCATTCCACGCGACGCCGCTCATAACGAACGCTGCATGCCTGCAAACCTCAAACCAGCCAGAAACTGACGTACCCTCGACCTGGTGCATTTTTGGATTGCCCGCTGACACAGGGTATGCAACCGCCAAGGGTATGGGCGAAAAGGCTTAAAAACGGACGTCGTGCATGAGTTAGTTACAGCTGCTCCTTTTTACCGTGCTGCAATTTCCGAAAATCTACGGTTGTCTGGCTACCACTGCGCGGTCGTCGGATGGATAAATAATTTTAAAAAGCATAAGAACAATAGCAGAAGGTGTGCCATGAGCACAAGAAGCTGCAGCGCGAGTGTGGCTGCAATGTTATCGAGCTTCGCATTTCCCCCAAGAATCCTTATTTATGAAGTCAGTCGATTGCGAGGTTGAATCGCGAGAGATTTGTATCAGACTCAACGTCACGTTTAAGCTCACGACCACTTCGTCTACGGCAAGAGGACCGATTTTAATTCCCGGTGCAGGTGGTCGAATTAGGTTATTACTGCAAGCACCATGGTATGTGAAAGGTATGAAAAAGTCTACACGCCACCACGAGAGCTTACCTGCATAGACTACAATAAACTGCTCATATATACTTCGCTGTGGAAACTCAATCAAAACACCCCACCGTCTTCGTCCTCGTTCTCTCGAGGAGGCAAGGTGATGACCTGTGAGTAGCCAGCTGGATTCAACCGGACAAGCTCCAACCAAGTTACTGCAGCTCACCATAGCCAAGTCTAGCCAAGTTCCCCCATACCCACACCGTTGCCTACCCATATAGCTATGCTGCCAAACCTAGCCGGTATTCTTTTTCTAAGCCGCTAGACGGCGTCGTCGGCGCCGCAATTCTCAAGATGGCGGCCGTTAAGAAGGTGTCGTAGCGTGAAGCGTCTCAAGTGTTGTGCGCGAGCGCGCGGGGCATGAGAGCGTCTCGTACTACGCGTTCTCATGCAGGGCGCACTTCTACGCGTGGTGCCATTGTGCGCCAACCGATGGCACCAGGCGCAGGGTACCGGTGCCATCGATGTTATGAACAAGTGGCATGCTACCGATTTTCTGTTCGGCCACCATACCCAGGGATCCTGGGTCCAATCCCCACCCCTGCCTGTTTCCATCTGGATGAGCATCGTACCGGTGTGCGGTTGTGTATCACTACTACTTGGTGCACGTTAAAGACCCCAGGCTAGAAGTCGTACTGCACTGGCTAAATTGCTCGTCTACAGTGGGTAACAATGTCGCCATGTTCTGGCAGACTAAACTCCTGCTGTATAAACAACTAACGACTAATTTGTTTTTGTTTTTCAGCTTGGGATCAGTGGGGTCACGCACACTGGGATCACGGGGTGGGCGTGGTGGTGAGGACGTTCGGATCACGGGCGTCTCGAACGGCTAGGTTGTAACATGATTAATACCCCTGTGAGACGGCCTAATGGACCCTTTCACAAATTAAGTGCCATCTAGTGGCTCAAATATCATCTAAATTTCTTTATGCTAATGGCGGTTAAAATCTAGCACATATTCGCCAACGACAGATGTACGAAAGTTACGGCGTTCTTCACCGCACAGTGTGCTCTCTATTTGTTTCATTTTCGATGATGTCAAGAAACTACCACTCTGTACGAGTCGCTTAGTTGAGTAGAACTCTTAATAAAATCCACCTATTTAGGTGGATCTTATTAAGAGCTCCAGAGTTTCTGGTATGAAAAGATATGTTCGGGTTCCATGGATTCACGAGCGACCATGGCATGCTTTCAAGCGATATATTGTGAGAGCGCTCATGCACGTGCACGCGCGTTCTCTGCCCAAAAATCTCGAACCGGTGATTTCCTAAAAGGTGGATTCACCACATTTTATTGTCACGAGTTGCCTGGGGCGTGCCGAAGCTAAGCATTCCAGGAATTTACATGACACTTTCAAATACATAGCGCATAGAAACTTAGTAAGTCTCAGCACGGTGACATCGCACAACTGAGGCTCCAGGATCGGCGGCTGCTTTGAAATTCTTCCTTCACCAGTCATCAAGAGGCCACCCTTAGCATGTACAGATTATATACACTTCAATGATCATAGTTATCGAAGTGACCAGACTGAATTTCGGAAAGGGCCTATTTAGTGCTCTTCAACTAAGTGCGCTTTGCCTTTAGTGTCATTTTTGTGGTATGACACACGGCTTGCTCCTGAAGAACACAATTGGCTTCAGTTGAGTTTGACTGTTTGACGAACTCACTTTGTGCGTGGCCTCGATAGCAGTGTTTCAACAGTAAAACATAACAACACAAAAACCAAAACGGTGGCGTAGATTTTATTCTAAAAAAGATTTAGAATTTCGTGAAAGACAGGACAGAGAAGAGTGACATTGCCAAAAATTAGTGGGTGGACTACAGTTTAGGCGGTGAATCGATAAAAGCCGACGACAAAGTCAGTCCTTCCAATGCTATCTTGGTTAGCAGAGAACGATAGAGCCTACTTTTGTTTCAGCATGCAGCTGTACGAGACAACATGATAATTATGATCTAATGAGGCAGTGTCAGGGCCTCTTCTTAGACCTCCGTGGGACGAAGCGGAACGCCAAGGTTGGATCTGCTTCTTCTTTATCTTGGCTTGCGGTGATCGATCAGAATCTTCCAATTAGCTTAAAAATTGTTTATTAATGTAACGTTGTTTTGTAACATGTCTTTATTAAATAGACAAGATATTGCCGAGACATTTAGGCCTTTACTTTATAATTTACGTGTCTAATAGTACTTTACCAATCGTTATTGCCATAACTTGCGAATGACACTAATTTTTCTTGTGTGGCACCGAAACACTTGAAGTTTGGTTTGGAAAGCGTTTAATGCCAGAGATACGGTTGGGGTAAGAGGGAGTACGCCGGTGACTGCGTGGTCTCGGCTCTGAAACAAGGGTTAAAAAGTCAGGGAATTTTATGTGGATGTCCTGCTTGGCCTCGAAAACAAAGTCAAGGAGGCTTCGTAACACCCGTCTTTTGTCTTTTTCCAGTCCAGGAAGATGGGTCTAACCTTCAAGGGTAGCTATGTTTTGTGGTCGATGTTTATTTCTTGCTTCATCGTGTGCAAGGCAGTCCCACAGTATGTGGGCCATGTCATGCTTCAGGCCTTTGTCGCACCTTTTGCAAAGGTTGGATCTTTTCCTTTTTCCTCAGGCCGCCATTCTGCCGGGTCTATTGTCGCTTCCGCTATTATTCTTAATAGTAGTACTCTCCACCTTCGACCGAAACCCTTCCCAAAAAGGGAATCTGGGTCTTTGGGGAGGTCCCCGTTCGAGTTTGGTTCTGTAGTCTTCCTTTATTTATATCCTGGCTTCTCCGGGATCGTACTCGTCTTCGTAGTCCATGGGGGTCAGTGCTTGGCCACAAGCCTTGACATACCCGTGGTCGTGTTGTACTGGAGGCAGCTCTACTTGCCCTGAGTTAAAAAGCCCGGCACTTGCAATTCGGTCTGCTTCTTTATTTCCTGGAATTGTCACATGGCCGGGGGCCCAGTTTAATTCTTGCTTGTACACCTTTATTTGCAAGTTGCGAGGCAAGATGCTTGATATGGCGGATCAGTCTGCAAGGACTGTTTCTGTTTCTGCACTCATTGATGGAATCCTGTGAATCCGAGAAAATCCAAAGAATCTGTGGTTTCCTTTCAGGATTGATTCAGGCCTTTAAAAGTGCCAAGTGGATAGCATGTAGTTCTCCTTGTTTCGCAGAGGACTTGACTGGAATATCTTGCTGATATCTTAGGTTCAATACCGGGAAATAGACTGCGAACGATTTCGGGGGCATCGGTCCCTCGAAGTTGGCCACGTCCGTGTAGGCAGCAACAGTGTGGTTCGAGTCCCAGCTTTCAACCAACTTAATGTGCGCCTTGGCTCGTCTTGCGACTTGCTCGGCGTCTACCTTGCAGGGTGAGGGCTTCCTGTTGGTGGTCTCCGTCAGATCTTCCCAAGGAGAAAGACATGCGGGGATTTGTGGGAGGTGATCAGTAGTCTTTCCAAGAAGTTCCATGATGGACCTGCCTTGACTTGCGAGCTCGAGCCTTTCGTCCTGGGCTTCCATGCGAGCTTTGACAAGGTCGTAAAGATCGTTGATGCCAGCCGAAGTTCGGAGCTTGCCCAGGGGGATAAACTTCGGAAGACCCGTGATCACTCGTCTTGCCTGGTTGTTAAGGGTTTCCAGTCTTTACCACTGTCCCTTTCCGAGCCATGAGTGCCTGGTGCCGTAGCGAACGCGCGATACTACAAGCGCCGTGTACATCCTCTTGGCAATGCCTTCTGATGCTTCTCCTCGGGCACTGCATATCCGCCTAATGGCGTTAAGTGTCGAGTTGCAGTGTTTGATGGTGTCTTTTAGCCAAGCGTCTGCACATACGTTCTCCTCGATCGTGATTCCCAATATCTTGATCAAGGGAGATGGCTGGATCCTCTTCACCGCCAGTACGAGGTTCAGTTGCTCTGCAATCTTGATGTCGCGAAGTGCTTTCGATGCTACGACGGTGTAGTTTTTTTTTTTGGGGGGGGGGGGGTTGAAGCTTTTATTTTGACCCTGGCCAGATGAGCTTCAATCACGTCCAGTGCGTTTTGTAAGGGTTCTTGCTGCCCAGCTATGCTCCTGCGATTCTTCGACCAGATGGTAACGTCGTCGGCAAACACCGTGAACACTAGTTCTTTGACCTTGACGATTTCGTGCGCCAGGGAAGCCATGACGATGTTGAATATGGTCGGAGAGAGTACGGAACCCTGGGGGACTTCGATTAGGTTTACTGGAGCATTACCGCTGCCGTGAAGGCCGCAGACGATCGAGTATGTTCTTCCTTCTAAGAAACGTTTGACGAAATTCAAGGTTCTGCTTGATAACCCCAGTCTCTTTGCTTCTCGAATGATCGATTCGTGGGGAACCGAGTCGAATGCTTTCTTGATGTCTATTGTAACGATCGCGCTTGGGTGTTAAAGGAGTCAAAAAACGATTATCAACTTTTTCCTGTTTAGCTTTCCTCCTCAACTCACAAATTGAGCACTGTATCAGACAGTTCAAGAAGACGGAAAGGAGGGAGTCCCCTCTTGCTCGGACCCTCCCGACACTGCCATTCTCCTCCTTGATCACATCGCACGGTCGCGGTTTGGAGCGTTTGGCGACGTTTTGCAGCGCCCCATAATGAAACGGCCGTCGGCCGCTCTCAAGCGCGGCTGTGTGTATGTTTCTTTTTCACCGGCGGATGCTTTAAAGCAAGAGCAGCTATGTATGGCATTAAATAAAGACGTTTTCTCAACTCAACGTAACTCAACATTAGCCCGTCGCTCAAAACTCGAACAAAAGTTGCGTTTCCCACTCCGTTTACCCAGAAGCTGAAAGTGCTGTGGAAGCTGCGTGCTCGTTGGGCCAGCCACACTTTTGCCACGTGATCACGCTCTCTCGCGCATACCCACGCGCAGAGAATGAGGTCATGTAATGAAAGGGGGCGGCTGATTGGTCCGGCAAGCGCATAGTTTCAACCACGCTGCCAGCTTAGGGGTGAAGGGAATAAGTGAGGTCCGGTGTCGTGTGACGTCCGTTTGGGCCGGGTGACGCGCTTTGAGTACCAAGGATATATCACAGTGAAAAGGCAGAGAGCATTCGAAGGGAAGAAAATACGAAATAGTTCGCTGTGTTTTCAAAGTTTCGTACTGAAAGTCAAGCCTTTTGACTTTCTACCTTCTTTCTTTTGGCCCACTAAACTATATGCCATTAGTAAAATCGCAATCTAAATTCATTTATCCCAGCCCAAAATTAGTTTCATGGGCCCTTTAAAAGGATGCTGAACTGATATTTTGATTTCAGAAAACAACGCGGAAGCGCTAGGCGGAACTCTACAAACCGGATAGCATCACTCATAAAGCGATATCTCCAGCGGATGGTCGTCTTTTTGTGAAACAAGAGCGCGATTGAACAAGGCCAAAAAAGCCAGTGACGTCGCAATTCTCGTTTCCTCCTCTTCTCGCTTTGACTCCGCGAGGACGCGAAGAGAGAAGGAAGCAAGGCCGTTTTCCCTCCTCCTCAACAATTCTGTAGGAAACGCGACGTCGCGATTCTCACTCAATCACATCCTTATTTTACGAAAATACGGCCATCCGTTCAAGATTACCCTTTATGGGTGGTGTTTTGGGGTTTGTGGCACCCCGTTGAACACTCCTGCTACCTTATTATATGAAATCCAAATTTCGCTTCAGCATCCCTTTAAGCTTGCTCCCTTTGCCTCGGATGATATCGACCGAAATAAGAGTCAGACTTTCTCGTGTGCCCAGGCCGGGGCAAAAGCCGGTCTGTACAGGGTGGAAGGCGCCGGTAGACTCTAGAAACCATACCATGCGAGTGGATACAATCCTTTCTATGGTTTTGTAAACGCAGGAGGTCAGCGAGATGGGTCTGTAATTGCCGATGTTTCCTTTGTTTTTCCTTGGCTTGGGAATGGGAATTACGAAGGAAAGTTTCCAGTGAGTTGGAAGCTCGCCTGTGCTACAGATATGGTTGATTTATTCCAAGAGCTTAAGTTTAGCGTCTTTTGTACACTCTATAAAAAAGGTATCACCTTACACCCTTTTGTCCCAGATAATACAGCCCAAAATTTCAATTCGACGTACAGCGCCCTATTGTCGAACAGACGGCCCCATATTTTACGAGGGGTTTGGTAGCCGTGTGGTACAACTTATTAAAATAGCTAATACTGACTACAAAACAAAACACTGTCTACAAAAACAAATGATCGGGGTTTTCTTGTCCCTACTGCAAAAACTCAGTGTTTTCTTTATATGGCCTTTGATACGTACTTTAGCTATTTAAAAAGTTATATCGCACCGTTATCAAGCCCCTCGTAAAATTTGGAGTCGTCTGTTCGACTATAGGGGTGCTAACGTCGAACTGAGGTTTTGGGGTGTATTATATGGGACAAACGGGTGTAAGGTGATACCCTTTTTTAGAGTTTAGATTTTTCAACATTGTTGGGGTGATCTGTCTGGTCCTGGCACCGATTGCGACTTGCTCTTGTGGATGGCCCACTCGAACTCCCCTTCGTAAACGGTCGGTTCATACCGTTGTCCGGGACTGTGATTTCTTTTTTTAAGTACATCTCTTCCCATGGCTTGCCGTCAAGGTCCGGCTGAGAAAAGAACGTTCTGCCCGCCAAATCCGACAGTCCGTCATCGGACTTGTCCATTTTGAGTGCTAACGTGTGGTTCGCTCTGTTTGGTCTTCGCCTTCCCAAGAAGTGCCAGGCTTGTGATCCAAAGTCTATTGATGCAGGATTTCTAGGAAAGCGAGGAGCTCAAGTCCAGCCATCGCTTGTTTTCTAGTGTCCTGGCGTACATTTCAGCCTCCACTGTAGCCCTTGTGATGGCTCGGCGTGCTGCAGGGGTCTGCCGACCTTTGCGGTACTTTTGTACCGACTAAAGCCGCTCAGCCCAGAGCTTGACGCTCAGCCCAGAGCTTAAGAAGATGAAGGTCGGGATAGGGGCATCTTTGTCGATGTTGGATTCTATGATTACTCATTGGTGCGCGTTGTGCAAGAGATCTTCGAAAGCCGGAGTCTGCGAAGTCGTCTCCAGTCAGGAGTTCTTTAATTTATCCCAGTGTACGATTTTTACCTTCTTCTTTATCGTGTCGTACCTCAGTTTACGAGTTGGCGAGAACTAGATGACTATCGGGAAGTGGTCACTACCCCAGGTGTCCGGGGGGCATTTCCATTTGTGATGGTTCGTGAAGGTGTAGAAAGTCCAAGTCAGGTCCGGCGAGGTGTCCTTCTGCGCGGCTCTCGGTGCCATCCTGGTCTTGGGGCCTTGCTTATTTATGAGATGAAGGCGGAATGTCTGCATTTCACCCCGCAAATCGTCGACGTTTTTTGTCTGGTAGTCGTAGCCCAAGCCGTGTGTTGGAGGTTAAAATCTCCGCCGTGCAACTTCTGCTCTCTCGGGTACAGATGGTGTAGGTGGGCGATCCACCCGTGGTCGACCTTCTTCTTGATGCCCAGCCTGTAGTAGCCCTATACGAAGATGATGTGGTGATGCTTATGAACCGAGGTTCGCACCGCGTGACTTCTTGATTTTCAGTACAAATGCCTTAGTTCGACTTGATGCAGAGGCCAGTCGCTCCGCACGTAGGCCACTGCATAACCTGGTTTGGCTGGGGATGACGGGTCTGTCTGTCCTCTCACTGTGGCGATCGTAAGGCTCACGTAGCACGAGTACCCCTGAAGCTTGAGCTTTTGTAGGAGTGAGCTTCCTGAAGTAAAACAACGTCAGGGCGCTCGTTGGGTAGGTCCAGTAGTCTTAGTCGTAGCTCAGCCACTCGATGGCCGAGACTCCGGCAGTTCCACTGGAGAACCCTTATTATGCTATTGTAGGGCGAGGCTGAAGGAAGTGATCTGGCCTGAGTCAAGATCGACCGGTGTTTCTTGTTTCTTATCTTCCTGTGTCTTCAGGGCCGCGTTTACCCTGTCCAGCTCAGCCTTCAGGAAGTTGAACATGTTGCCTAGTTCTTGAATTTTGGCCGTCGTGTTGGATGGCGGTGACGGCTTTGTGCCTTGCTTCACTTTGTTGATACCAATAAGGAGCCGTTTGGAGATACAGGGACCCTGCTTACCCTGATCTCGGCTTCGGCTTGTTGTTGCTGCAGCTGCTGGCTGGTGCAGCTGCTGTTGAAGCAGTTGCTGTTGTTGCTGGAGCTTGTGCTCCTCTCGGTAGCTATTAACTTCCTCTCTCATCTTCTTGTTGATCCCATGCCATGTCGGATGTTGTGCGGTCCGGCCCAAGCAAGGGCGGCGGATTTAGAGCCTCGACCCCCCCCCGATTTCTGCATGTGCAAATTTGGGGCGTAAAATGAGGGAGTGGGGTGGGGGAACCTAAGCATATGGTACGCTGACACACACCTAACCCCCTCCCCCCCCCTCAGGAAATTCCTGCATCCGCACCTGGCCCAAGATGGTCCATCTTCTTGCACCCTGGCGAGTTGTAGAGTCTCGGCACGCAGTGTTCCTTTGCAGTGGCCGGGTCGGGCCTGGGTGTTGAGGTCTCGCAGCCCGGGCACACTGGCATCGTTGAGGCAGATGTCGGCTGCGTGACCGGAAGCGGTGCCAGTTGCTGCATGTAACCGCTTTGGGCTTGAAGGGAACACTCGCATGTACCTCAACCCGTAGAGCACGGATCTTGATAGTATTTCACCGTCAAAGGCGAAATTATACCCGCTCCAACGGAAGTTCGAATGCCATTTACAACGAATGACATTTGTGTGATCGGCGAATCAGCTCGCAATCTGTCGCATGGGATGCGCTACCGTCGTCGTTGCAATGGCATTAGAGTTGCCCGTGGCACGGGTATAACTAGGGCGTTATGCTGGCTTCAGCGGTCCAGACGCAGCCGATGCTGGCGCGGCGGGTTCCAGCAGCCCTGCCAACATGCGCGCTCGTGCGTACAGGCACTGTTCAAGGCCACACGCTGCCCGTGTCAGGCATCGGCTGGTATCACCAGCTGAAGCGAGTGTAGACTGTGTTCACGAAAGCCTGTCGTTTGGGCGCGCGAGCGTTGAGACTCGATTTCACGTGCTACTCCGCTCGTACGCTAGCTTTGGCGGTGCTTTCTTCTTTCACGCAGTCTCAGCTGAGATGCCTGGTTGAGCAAGCCATGGTGCAAGATTTGGGTAGGGGACACTGGCGCGATGAACAATGAGACGGGATTGACTGAGATAAGGCCAGTCCTCTCACGAGCATGCACGCGCGCTCAACGGCCCGCGGCGAACTGGCGTCGCTCGCTGCAGGCGCTCGTTGCCAGAACCGACGCAACCGGCGGAAAAAACAGGAATAAAATATCTTCGTTTGCCATGGCATCAGACGAGCACGAGCTCCTTGCTCAAAGATGTGCGATGGCTGCACGAGAGATGCCATGACAACGAGATATTTTATGCCTTTTTGTTTTTTCTTCACTGGTTGCGTCGTTTCGCCAGTGCCGTCGCCAGTTCGCCGCAGGGCTGTTGGGCTTGCTGCCTCTCCCCGCTCGTGAAAAAAGCTCTCCCTCAAGCGGGATATCTTGACACCGTGATACCGAGTCACGCTCTGTAAGCGTCGGCAAAGGCAGGGCACGTGATTATATCCAGACATTGTTAGTGTTAGGTATATTCAGTCACTGCAATAACTGCAGCGGTTGAACACGAGTTACTAACCGAATGTTCGACGTGGCGTTGACTCTCACGAGCCCAAGTCGAGTGCTTACACAGTGCTGCTGTCCAATCCATGAGCCTCATTCGACTATCCTCATCACGGGGTAATGACTACGTGAACCCGTAAATCTGTGGCTATGTGAACCCGTGACTACCCCATGACTACGTCATCAAGTTTTGCGAAGGAGAGTCTGAAAGAAATAGGTTACTTTTACCTTTGAAATTACATCCCGCAATAAAGAAGCTTCTGTATAGGCGGCGTTGCCTAGAACTGCGAGTAAACTTAGGTTACACTGGTGCCAGTAAACTAGAGTGAAGTAAGAAACGTCGCATTCCAATATCGTTGCACTGACCTATAACTTATAAGTAATAAAAAAATATTACGAGTACATTTGTAATTAAATACTATCTTGAGCCTCTTGCGTGCACGTAGTTCGTATGTCAAGAGCATAACTGTTGCCATACTCAATAGTAAAAAAAGAAAAAAGAGAAAGAAGCGAACACAAGCCACAATGAAGCTTTTTTTTTTTTGTATATAATTGTTTTGGATTTGCTGCAGAGGGGCAAGCTTTTCAAGTTGGAGCTCCTCGAACACCGTGACCCGAATTTTTATTCAAAACGGTTTTGTTAAGTCATGCTAGAAGTTCTATAAAAGCTTTGCGAAATACTTTCGCACTATATACATATATTCCAAAATATTTTTCCTGGTGTAGTACCTGCCTGCTTTACGTCATATATATCATATTGCTTAAGTTGCTATTTCCTTTTGATGCACTTGATTTCACTAACATATCGACTCGATTATGCATTCGGAAATGTTTTTTTTTTTAAATCAAGGTTACAGTGAAGTTGCAGATGTCAAAATATTGGAATCAAACGTATACGGAAAACATTTCGTTGCATTTGTAGCTTGTACTTAAATTTTTCAAATTTTTACTTTGATTTGTAATTAAATATATGTGTCAAATTACTTTTAACTTGTATTACAACGCAGTTTTGCAAGTTGTTTGCTAGTCCCTGTTGTGCACGAGCTCTGGGGGTGATGCCGCTTAGGTAGTCGGAGCAAAGGGGGCCCTTCCGCTGATTAGAATCATCGTAATTACTGCAATAAACGGTGTCAATTATTTATCTTGGATGAAACCGATAACGCCTGCAATAAAAGCCCGGCAGTCCTTGAGGTTTTGAAGACCGAAGCCACCAGTGAGACTTCTAGAGGCCCCAGGAGCAACACAGGGTGCCGAACAGTGTCGGGTGAGTCAGAAACTATACGTTGGAAGGAAAACAGACGCGTAGCAACGACCTTGCATTGGCTACGATCGCTCTGGTGTGCTAGAAAATATTCTGAAGTTCGCCATGGCTTTTCTTTTTCTTTTTTGTTCTTTGTTAGGCTCATGGCCTCATTAATGCAGTGAGATGGCGACGAGATCGAACTATACCCGGGGACAACTTTCTGCGTCATTTTCAGAGGAGTGCGCGTGCACAGCTTTAACCGGCGCTCAAGGTACGCGAGCGCACGCATTCCCGTACCATTGACTGCATGCCACATCTGGTAGTGGGCTAACCGCGCCCGCCTACTAAGGCAGTTCATGTCGAAATTGAGAGATGGCGCTCCGGTCGACTCTTCCTGGAGCTTTCCCGCGCGCTTCTGCGATCGTTGCGTATCAGCGGGTTTGTTGGCTTCGGTGTTTTCTTCGTCAGATAGCTGGGAAGGTTCGGAAGAATCGTAGGAACCGCGTCGGCCAAAAGCATTGGTTTCCCTTGCTTAATGCGTACCTCTTCACCGTTGAAGACGTTCAAGTATTCTCTAATTACGTAGTGTGGTTCAAAATGTAAGTCGCACACAGAATATATCTCATTTAACATCTCTTGTCCGCTTGATTCCATTTCTTATCCCACCGTTTTCGCCACTTTTCGTCTTTGGGTACACCGAACAGACACTTTTGTTGCGTCCTCCAAGCGAGCGTATCGTGTTCTACAGCCAGGCGCAAAACAGTAGTTTCGCCGACAATTAGGCATTTTTGCATTTCAGTCGAAGAACAAAACCGCAAGATAACAGTAATCACAGAGACGTCATGGCAAAGGCACGCAGACAAGCACACGCGAACTGTCGCGGCTCCCCTGTGATGAAATAAATAAATCATATTATATATCATATCATATCATATCATATCATATCATGTCATATCGTATCATATCATATCATATCAGATCAGATCAGATCAGATCATATACTGGGTGTATCAACGAGCGGACAGGCTCTTTAAATCGACAGCAAAATTCGGGTCTTCACTTATCGCGTTCCGATTTTGTATAGCGTTAGCCACAGGTGGTGCATTTTTTCTATAAAATTCGAAAAGAGCGCGCTCACCTGAGAAAAAAAGTAAAAAAGTAAAAGGCTTAACTCCTATGGAAACGCAGCGAAGCCACCGGTCTTCAAACCATAGGGCGCCCTATGGTTTGAAGACCGGTGGCTTCGCTGCGTTTTCCATAGGAGCTAAGCCTTTTTCTTTTTTTACTTTTTTCTCAGGTAAGCTCGCTCTTTGACAATTTTATAGAAAAAATGCACCACCTGTGGCCAACGCATTACAAAATCGGAACGCGATTGGTTAAGAAACCGAATTTTGCGGTCGATTTAAAGAGCCTGGCCGCCCCTTGATACACCCAGTATATCAGTCACTCAACGCGAACACCGAAGCCGAACGCAAACACACGCGGCCGGGCGTAGCCGGTCAGCAGGATCACGACCTACTGTAATCCTGACCTGCCCACAGAATGGCTCCCTATGGACGACGCTGTCGTCGATGATGTGCGTCGCTTTGCCATTGGGGGCGCTCGGTAAGGGCTTTTCTAAGACTCAAACGCGGTTCACAGCCTGTCAGCGCACGGTCCGCACGGCCATAGAGTTATTACAATAAACGCTAGAGGCTCAGCTGGCGCTAGTGTGCTGTTGCATTTTGAAGCAGGCAGCAAGCAGTCTAAATTTCACTTCCGGTAATGTGTTCCTATGGGAAAACGCAAATGCGTTTTGCTCTTCGCGTTCGATATTGAAAGCAAATATTGCTTAGTGTTGTGACAGTATAAAAAGTTTGGAACGTTTTACAATCAAATGTACAAAAATATGTGTCAGATAGAGCGTTTTTCTTTAAAATTCATGGCGTCCAACACTGCGCTAAAATAGCCCAATACACATGTATAATACATGTTGACGTTGCAGACTGCTATTTCAGGGCACGCATATACGCATATAGTTAATGCTATGAAGCACACAAAGTGAATCAGCTTGTCAAAACACCAAAAGGATGCTAATATATGCCAAATCAAACAATCAAAACAGACAACAAGAACGAAGCATGGAGTTATGGAATGAAGAACACGTACTGGATTAGTAAAAAAACTGTGCATGAATAATCAATGTCATGCTGTACAACATAGATCCAGGCAGGGTGTAAGATAGACAGGTGGGGAAACGGCCCATAGAAGCCTACCGCAGCGCCGTGACCGGATTGTGTACTCGTCTGCTTGCGGGTACCCCTGATTTGCGACAGATGGCGCTGCGGCGAGAGGAAAAAATTGGAATCGGATTTGCATGGAACTCTATGGGAGAGTGCGCAAAATAAACCGAGAGCACGACAGTCCTCCATTGAAAATCCACGAGAAACCACCTCCGTCAGTTTAGCTGGTCGCCACCGGTCACCCACCCGGAGTGAGAGTTCGCGGTGCTCCACATAGATGGCGCCACCGAAAAAGAGAACACCGAGGGGGACACAATCCGGTCGCTCATTTGGCTCTCGTTTCCCCATCTGTCTATCTTACACCCTGGATCCGGGACTCAATTATTGCTAACTTAAACATCGAGTAACAAAAAAAAAAAAAACTCATTAAATAAATAAATTTCACTTTTATAGTGTGAATAAAGCTACATAGTACCCGTTACGAGTAAAGAAAATACGCTCATTCTTCTATTATTCCCTGGCGAAGACAAAAATATCACGTACGTTTTCCCATAGGAATACACAGGAAGGCTGGAAAAGTAGACTGCTGTCTGCTTCAATTTGCAACCGGAAGTCCCGTAGACACTAGCGCCAGCTAAGCCTCTAGCTTTTTATTGTAATAATTCTATGCACACGGCACGCGGCTGGTGATATTTGTTTCTCGGTACACCTACCGTTGCGTGGCGCCAGCAGGCTGCAGTAGTGTATACGCTAGAGGTTCAAGGGGCGTCAGTTCTACGCTAGTGTGCTGACGCAAATTGAAAATTTGCGTCAGCAGTCGACATCCCTTGTCGAAAATTGACTTCCGGTAACGCATTTCTATGGGAAAAAGTGAGTGCATTTTCTCCCTGCGCTCGATCATAAGAGCAAATATCCAGAATAATTCGTACGTAGTACAAGGTAGCTTCGAACATCTTTCAGTCAGGCCGACGAAATAATTGGTCAGTTACGGCGTTTTTGTTTAAACTTCATAGCATTAAAAACGGTGCTAAAACGGCTTCGTATATGTATTTATGTGCATCGGCGCTTTTCAGCATGAGGGATATACGTGCCAAACGAACGAAGGACATCTGGGAATTAAGGAGACGGCGAGAACTACGCAGTAACACTGGATCAGTAACTACCTGTGCATGTACGATCAAAATAAATTGAAGGCCACGTAATATATTCCGATTTTAAATAAGTACCGCTTTATTCTTTCTGCTCTGTGCGAAGATGCTTGTTCTACGTTCAAAATATCACCCATACGCTCAAAATCTTTGAGAACAGGTGCCGGATAAAGGCTGCCCGGCAGAGAAAACAATACGAAGAGAGAGCTTTCATAGCCCACGTGGTTTATTATTTACGTCTTGAATGTTTTCAATGCGAAAGCATTAACTGTCTCATGGAGCGAGCTGACGTCATCAGTTTGAAGCACGAAAACGGCTCCTTGTTGCCGCGATTTCGCCTTCGGTTCCATTGGCTGGCGCGCGTCGACGGGGCTCCCATTGGCCGCTGCGTCATGGCCTCCGAGATCCCGAAGCGCGCGCGCGCTCTAGTACACAGCAATGATAGCAGACGACAAAGGGAGCGGACGAGCGGCTTGCATGCTTTCGCATTCACAACTCATAAGAAGTGCTTAGGTGTACCTCGAGCCTTTTTTAATTCGCTCATGCACGACGGGGTCATTTTCATACAGTGACAGTACTGGAATATTCGCAATATTTAAGCGTCACCGGAATGCTGGCGAACCTTGAACACACTCTTTATTCCTTCCGACTGTAATTTTGCTTTGAATCGTCGCTTGTCTTTACATACGTGCTGCAGAACACACGTTTGGGATTGAAATGTAGCGAAGATAAACATTGTTCACTAATGGAGAAAAATTGCCTAACTAAAGTAATTACACTTTTACAATGTTAGTCAAGGCACATACTAATCGGTACAACCAAAATAACAAAAGTGTTTTAGTGTTATTTTCCCGCGAAGAGACGAAATGCAAGCGTGTTTTCCCATAGGAATGCACAGGAGCACCGCAAAAGTAGACTGGTTGCTGTCTGCTTCAACTTGCGTCACGGAAGTCGCATAGACACTAGAGCCAGTTGAACCTTTAGCGTACATTATAATAACTCTATGAGTGGCACGTAGCAGGGTGCATCGCTCTCGTGTTTGCTTGGATCTAAAGAGCGCGTCTCTCAGGCACGGAAGCGCAATGGCGTTTTTTAGCCCCGACTGCTCTTGTGTCGTCGTCCAAATAAGGCGCGTTCTCGGATCACCCCATAAATAGCCACTGTGGTGGCAGCCGGCGCTTCTACGAGTCTGTCACGCGACCACCGACTGAAGACTATCCCGCGAGGCCAGCGAGGAGAGCAGGTCGGGACAGGGGTTTTCCCGACGGTGCTCCTATTTACGTCGATGAAGGAAAAAATGAATCCCAATATCAGACTGTCAACTTTTGTCGCTGTTGGTGCAAGAGGGCGACGACTTCAAACTTCCGCCATTCTTTTTAGACACAATATCGAACTTTTATTCGCCGACATATTATTTCGTCGCCGGAACGGTGGGACCATCCCCAGCTCTCGGCAAAGTGGTGTATCGTACGGGGATTAGCAAGCATTCGTGACTTGGCGCGTCTGACTTCGGAACGCGATAACGTCTGCTTATTTCTGTGTAGAAAACCTTTGTGCAAATACACCGTAAGTTATTTGTTGTCAGATGTTTAGGAAGTGGAAATTTGAATTACTCTAAGAGGCGCCTAGTGTCTACGACGTGGGTGAGAAATTTATCACGCCGGTACGATGCTCATTCAGATCGAAACGGGCGGCGGTGTGGTTTGAGTGATCGATTCCTGGGTTCTGCAGCGCAAGTTTTCCCTCCGCGTTATTCTCCTGACGTGTTTAGGTTTGAAGCCAAATGTGCTAATGAACATGCGCCTTCCTCGTTCAGCAGTTGGAAGAACCATGGCCGGGATAGAGTGAACAGGCGCGATCTCTTACGGCCTTTGCACAGAAAGTAGTTACTCCCTGTGGCGGCAGCTCGAGGGGGCCGCTGTAACCCTGGCATCCTGGATCGGTGGCCGAGTGGGCTAGCGCATATCGGAGCATTTGGAGCGGAAGCTCGCGCTGCAGATCCCAGGGTTGCATGGGTTCAATCCGCACCCCTGCCCGTTTCGATCTGGATGAGCATCGTACCGGCGTGCGGTCGTGTATCACTCCTGCGTGGTGCACGTTAAAGACCCCAGGCTAGTAGTCGTACTTCAGTGGCTAAATTGCTTTATCTACAGTGGGTAACAATGTCGCCATGTTCTGGCAGACCAAACTCCTGCTGTATAAACAACTGACGACTAATTTTATTTTCTGTATTCCTCCTTTTTTTTCTCTCTTTGTGTGCTATTTTCATAATGTTCACAACCGCTGGGGACTCGAGCTTCTAGCGTAGGCAACTGCGCCATTTTCACGAGCGTTTGG
This sequence comes from Ixodes ricinus, assembly GCA_037355805.1. Lineage (NCBI taxonomy): Eukaryota > Metazoa > Arthropoda > Arachnida > Ixodida > Ixodidae > Ixodes > Ixodes ricinus. Next base: position 152,017 of record JAZHYW010024454.1, on the reverse strand, counting down.
GACAGCCGGGCAGCATTCCACAGAAAGCTCGCGCACCGAGAAACAAATGAACGGCCAGGGATGTCAATTTCAGAAGAAAGAAAAATACCACACTTTATTGAGGTGCCACCACACACGATTTATTGCGTTCATGTACAGGTCTGTTGGTTCAGAATCACACTAACCAAGGGTGGGCTTAAAGGTCTGTCCACACACTTGCATGAGTCCGACCGAGTGCAACTGTAACGGCTTGTGACATACGGGTATACCTGATGGCAAAAGCTGTGTCGGCTCCAAAAAAGCGGGGTGTCGATTCTGTTGGAGCCGACGCAGCTGTTGCCATAGCAACCCGTGCGTCGCAAGCCGTTGGAGTTGCACTCGCTCGGACTCGACTCAAATGTGCGAACCAGCCTTACGACGGCTCGGCGTAAAAGCGACGGAGTTTTGGTCTCGCGCAGGGACGTTTACCGATGTCCTCTTTCCCACAAATTCGCGCACAACACTTCAGTACATCACAGGCGCAAAAGAGTCTCGTTGGATGAAAGGCTGGGTGGATGTGCAGGAAAAATCGGGGCGTTCTAGATGAGGTCGGGCAGAAGCTTCTTGACATGGACCCGGAGGAGTACCGGATACTGCAGTGCGTCACCTTGGAACAATTTCTGCAGCTCGCTTCACGCGTGGAACCAAGAATCACGCGACAAATCAAACAAAACCGATGCACCCTGCTTTGACTTGCTGGTTTCCTCCTCCTCTTCTAATGTCCGTGTGCGTCACGAGACGGCCCTGCCTACGTTTGGAGGCTGAAGCAACGTTACTGGAGCAAGCTCAGTTTCACAGCTCCGCCTGCGACTGGGCTCAGTGGCGGTCACGAGAACTAACAGCGCTGCAGTCGAGTCTTACTTCCGGATTGTCTAGCCCGCGAAGCTTCAATACTTGAGCTTGGGCGAGTTGGCAATCGATACTAACACTTCACAGCGCAAGGAAACAGACGCACACAAAAATAAATGTCAAACACTCAAAGAAAGAACTCTCACACTCTCAACTCTGTGATGTATTACACTTCATCTTCATAATTGTTTTTTTGCTATTATACACATAAAAGTTAAAAAAAAACAAGGAAGAAAAGGAAATTGAAAAAGAAAAAGAAAAGGAACAAGCTCTCAACGCGGTGGTAGCAGGCGACGCGCGAGACAGGGAAGTAAGATCCGACTGCAGCGCCGCTAGTTCTCGTGACCGCCACCTGGGCCACTCGCCTCCGCAGGCGAGAATAGGGAGCTGCGAAACTGAGCTTGCTCCAGTAACGTTTTCGCTTACTCTCGTCCCCAGCCACCTGGCAGACATAACCGGTATGGGCGACAAAAAATAATAAAACATTTCAACCTGCAAATAGTAAAAAAAGTAAAGGGGTGACAAGACGAGAATGGCTGACGGTTACGCTTATATCCTAAATGTATTCTATTGGCGTGGCGACAGCAAAAAATATTTCGCCCATACTGGAACGCTTGTATCGTACGTGTCTCATTTCAATATTGATAGGCGTTACTAAAAAGCATCGACTCTTTTTCGCGACTGCAGACTGCCGCGCACGCTCTTGTCCGCTGCGATACGAAACCGTATCGCACCTGCTTTTCACTCATTTCAAAATAAACACGCCAAAAAATCAAACATTGCCATCCCGCCATCGCCTGGCGGGATATACCAAACATCGCAAGTATTGCATTTCGCACAAGAAGAACTTACGGACAGGAGCGCGGTAAAACCTCGCATCACGAAGTTTACAACATGACTGATTCTACTATGATTTTCTTTCGTAACGACTGTGCGTCCACCGAGAAACTTCTAGCAACCCACGCACTCGTTCCGAACTCCGAACCGTCCGGACGGACTGCGTACGAGCAGAGCCGTGTATAGAGGAGTTTGGTCAATGGGAGGCGCGGGCAGAGCCAGGGCGTGCACCAAATGCAGAAAGAGGGCTTCACATGTTCTCTCTCTCTCAACCAGAAGCCGAAAAGAATCCCACAGCGGTGGTAGCGAGAAACAGTTTAATCATAGGTATATGGTTTTAATAAGTGCGTAAGAGTTAAATATAGTAACCCTTCAAGGTTGAAATAGGTGCACGTGATGTTCCGATTATGATCATGCAGAAAGATGTAAGAAAGGAATGTGCCGCTCGAACTCTTTGTTTTGCTCGGACAGAATGTGACCGCTCGGACGGCAGATTCAAGGCCCTCGGAGCCTGGCGTACGGATTATGTCGATCGTTCCGCTAGTCGCGCTCTTCCACCATGATTTTGGATGACCGTGTTTGAAACATCACGTGCACCATATTTTCAGTCACCGAGAGTTACTCCGACGCGCTTATTAATTTCATTTCTCGGGACCACCGCCAGGGTATTATTTCCGGCTTCTGGTTGGCCACATTCGAATTTGTGAAGACGCCCTGGAACACGCCCAGCACACTTTCGGCTAATGGCGCCTTCTCATTTGTCTTCTATACTTCCCAATGAATGGCCAAACTCTCTACATATACGGCTTTGAACTACTCCAACGAAGGTGGCGCCCCACCCTGAAGCATCGGTGGCGGTGCGCACCTTATCGTCGGCGGCCCCCCATTGTAGTTTCCTCCGTTCGACAGGCAGATATATACAGGATGCTATGACAAAACACAGGCCGTGTTCCAAAATTTACTCGGTCTTACTCCTAGGTAAGGGTTTTGTACCTTGGCGTTCTAAAACCTACCCACATCCAGCGTTTTTCAATCGGTGTCGTCACGTGATACGACCCACCGGAATAACTCTGATCCATTTGAGTAAGACTTGGAACACAGCCACAATGATGCGCACTTTTACAGCGAAGCATTATATGACTCACAGGTCAGATTTTTGGAATTTTTTTGTGTCGTCGTCCTCACGGAAAAAAGACCTTCAGCGATTGAAGCGAAAAGTGCATATCACGCATACAACATACAGCATAGCATTCGTTTCAATAAAGAAAAAGCACAAAACAAGCATTCGAACCGGAAAATTGATGATAAGGCGCTCCTGATAACAATGGGAAACACGTACCGCTCACCGCATACGTTTCTCGGTAAAGGTTACTGTTGCCCAAGCTGCCGCGGCGACGGCAGCTTGCGACGTGGAGAGTGACGTCACTAGCCTTTCATATATAACAAGTTTTGGTAAAGTGCATTTACTTTTCTTTTGTCAATCATTTGGTATAGACCCTTTTACTGTTTACAAACATGAACTGCAGCTTGCGTCCCAAGCGACTTCCGGTCACAGCGTCTTTGCAATCCTGTTGAGCTTGCTTATGTCACCAGTGCTAGAAAGCATAAGTGCTACACGGACAAACAAAGTTAAAGATTTAACGAGGGCCTTCGGCTGTACAATATTACATCTTGCAGGAGGCAAGTTGGTTTACAAGAATACTCGAAACATTTTAACAGATTTCACATTAACTGAAGAACGTGTTGGTAACATTGACTGGCCTGAAGAATTGGTGGTAAAACGTTTCATCTACATTTCGAGCAGCGGTGTTAAGGCGGCAATGTGTCATTCTTTTTATAAACCGGAAGTTCTCTGGGACGCCAAAGACTGGAGGATCACCTAGGCGTTTGCCATAAAAAAGGCCTATAGTGCAGTGGGCAACGGTTGCAGGTGATACCACAGCTTCGATGTCCAACCACATTTCACAACGTAGATTGGAGCTCCAACATTTTTTTTCTCATCAGAAAAAAAAAAGTATGTTGTTGCGACATTAAACGCTTTTCAAGTCAGTCCCCGCCCATTATTCGTGAGTGAAAGGCGCTCGGCTTTTCAGTCTTTTTTAGTCCGCGGGCGAGTGGACTAAAATATAATTTTATTTCAATTGCAGCAATCCTTCCTGAAAAAAAAAAGGTTTTATTTGTTATGCAATAATTTTTTTATTGTTAGTATTTTTTTTTTAACAACTCACGCTCGAAAACGAATACGAGTGGACTCCGTTTACGTCAACCAATCGCATGAGGAGCCTACATGGATGTCACGGCCCACGTGACTCAAAAGATGGATTTTTTTTGCTGTCTTGTTCGTCGCTGTCGTTGGTCACGGTGTAAAGATTGCTAGGGGAATCGGTGGCCGAGTGGGCTAGCGCACACCAGCTTGGAGCACGTGGAACGAAAGCTCGCGCTGCAGAACCCAGGGATCCTGGGTTCGATCTCCACCCCTGCCCGTTTCGATCTGGATGAGCATCGTACCGGTGTGCGGTCGCGTATCCCTACTGCGTGATGCACGTTAAAGACCCCAGGCTAGCGGTTGCACTGCACTGGCTAGATTGCTCATCTACAGCTGAGACACCAGAAGCCCATTGGGGCTGACTAACTTCCGGCTGTATAAGCACACAATACAATTTTTAAGAACAGCTTGATTTGAGTTCTACAGAGCGGTTGTACTGCACTGGCTAAATTGCTCATCTACAGCTGGGAGACTCGTCGCCCGCTGAGGCAGACCAAGTTCTAAGCTGTATAAACATACACAGACCCCAATTATTTTGTGAATATTGCTGGATCTGTTAAATGAAATTGTGCGGCGCGCAAGCGCAGCGTCTGGCTAGACCTTCGTCAACATTACCTCGAAGACACCTGACATCTGTTTCGATTGCTAAACTGAACTTCCAAATCGTTTTCACGATTCCTTTAAGATGAACGGAGTATCGTGTGCAGACATAACACTACCCCGAGACGGCAAGTAAGCAAACGACACAGACACACACACACACACACACACACACACACACACACACACACGCACGCACACACACACACACACACACACACACACACACACACACACACACACACACACACACACACACACGCACGCACGCACACACGCACGCACGCACGCACGCACGCACGCACGCACGCACGCACGCACGCACGCACGCACGCGCACGCACGCACGCACGCACGCACGCACGCACGCACGCACGCACGCACGCACGCACGCACGCACGCACGCACGCACGCACGCACGCACGCACGCACGCGCACGCACGCACGCACGCACGCACGCACGCACGCACGCACGCACGCACGCACGCGCACGCACGCACGCACGCACGCACGCACGCACGCACGCACGCACGCACGCACGCACGCACGCACGCACGCACGCACGCACGCACGCACGCACGCACGCACGCACGCACGCACGCACGCACGCACGCACGCACGCACGCACGCACGCACGCACGCACGCACGCACGCACGCACGCACGCACGCACGCACGCACGCACGCACGCACGCACGCACGCACGCACGCACGCACGCACTCTTGTCTGTAGCACAGTTATGTTAGAGAATTTGTGTGTCTCGTCTTTTGCTTACCTACAGTCTCAGTGTTGTATTATGTCTAATCTTCACCAGCTCGTTTGCGCTCTGACTGTGTTCATTCTAGTGTGCAGGCGGCTACAGGCGGTCGCAGCGGACGCTTTCCTCGACCTCGGCAGCACAAGCAAGCGACGTGTCGGAGCCAGAAGCGATGCGCTCTCTTTCTATGCCAATAGGCCATTTGCTATATTATCAAGCATCAAGGAGAATGCAGGGATTGGTGTTCCACGCGCCGCACGTGCTGGCGTCAAGAGTATTAATGTTTCTAAAGCAAATAACCTAAAACAAATGGCATCTTGCAACGCGCGTTCGGCAACGATGTCATTTATTTTAGGTTATTTACTTCGGAATATTTTACTACTGGGGAAGGCGTGCGCGTGCGGCGCGTCGGAACACCAATCCCTGCATTCTCCTTGATGCTTGGGTAATACAGCAATATGGTCTATAGAGACGCATTTGCTAGCAGCATGCACAGGAGGATGCAGCGATGATACGCGACCATCACGCTTACGCCTCTCATTCCGTTTAATTCACTTCAGAAAATAACCAAAATAGAGCGTTGACGAACGCGCGTGCAAGATGTCATTTGTTTTAGGTATTTGCTTTGGAAAAGTTACTACTGCTGAGGCTGCAGCACGTGCGGCGCGTCGAACACCAATCCCTGCATTCTCCTTGATGCTTGGGTAATATAGCAATAGGTCTATTATAAGTGCACGATTCTTCTATTCTCACCAACAAAACAGACAAAAATTAGCTGGAAGCGAGGAAAAGAAAACGAAAGATGTGTTGCCGTTTAGGGTGCCTACATGTCTGTCTGTCTCAGGGTGAAGACATCTATTGTTGCACTGAATGTTCAGCGCGTGACGCTCTCGCGCACTCGGTGCGTGACTTGGGCGCTAAAATGGCGTCTCTGCATTAGCCAAAGTGGCCAGCTACGCGCTCGAGCTGATTGACACCGGATTGCGCGTACTTCAAAATGCATAAAAAAAAAAAAACGATTGGGCGTAAAAATGGCTGAGATGTCACCACTCAAGCAAAAGCACGCGTGTGTATGAAGGCACTCTATTGCCGTTGATGTTTTGCCGCCATCTGTCGGCTGTCGCTCCAATCAGACGCCTTTTGTTAGCAGACGGACGCCGTAAGTAGCGATTTTAAGCTCTTGCTTTCTAACGTTATACTCGGTTAAGTTTGTTCAGTGAAATCATAGCCTCCCCTATACTCACAAAGTCTGGCAGTTCGACGACGGAGCTATAGAGTGCCCGCGCAGATTTGGAGCGCGGGGATCTGGTAGCAGAGAGCATTTCTCGGTGAACCTGGTATTCAGCGCACAGTTTTGGCAGCGGCGAGGACCCGGAACATGGTTTTCAAACCTGACGAGAAAAGAAGCGGCAGTGCGAGGAACGCGAGGAGCACAAGCGGACATTCCATCGCTCGGGAGAAATGTGTTTCGGCGTCTAGCCGCAGCGGGGCGCCGTTACATGACTGTCCTTAGGGTGCCTACATGTCTGTCTGTCTCAGGGTGAAGACATCCATTGTTGCACTGAATGTGTCAGCGCGTGACCCTCTCGCGCACTCGGTGCGTGACTTGGGCGATAAAATGGCGTCTCTGCATTAGCCAAAGCTACGCGCTCGAGCTGAGTGACACCGTATTGCGCGCACTTCACAATGCATAAAAAAACGATTGGGCGTGAAAATGGCTGAGATGTCACCACTCAAGCAAAAGCGCGCGTGTATGAAGGCACTCTAACTGTCCTCTCATCCGTTGTCTGCCGCTCTACCTGTTCACTTTCGGCGGCTGCGTCTCGTGGCGATCTGCCAGGCTTTGTCAGTATACAAGTGGCTATGGTGAAATTTTGATGCACAAGATCGACCACCTTCAAGCACCTTCTTCAAACAGCCAACGACACCTTTGACTCACGCCGTAAACACTTAGTCCAAATTTGAAGGCTACGGCAGGGGTCGCTTAGCAAATAAGGAGTAAGTAACTGATACAAAAAACAATGTATGTCGTAGAACGCCTTTTGATCACACCCCCCATATATACGACACCTATATAATAATGGAATGTTCATTCAGTCAGAGGACGAGGCTGCGCGGTGCACATATACAACAAAACCATGAGCAGAACCATGGAGCTCGGGTGTTTGTACCCTGCAAGGATTGTGAAACTCCTCCGTGGAAATAAAGGCGAAAAATTCCTGCCCTTGGGAGTAAAAAAAAAAGAAAAGAAGTACAAGAGAAAGAATGTTCCATGGCGAATCGATGAAAGCTCTTGGCAAGAAAGAGCAGCTAGCCCAGCCTCTTCCTTGACTCGTATGATAGAAAAAAAAGTGCTGCTTGGCTTGATATTTCCATATTACATATACATAGACTGTCTGAACGTAGACGTGCGATGCCATCAATACTGAGAAGCCGGCACTTCCAAACAACTATATTGAACTTGCAGAAAACGTGAGGTTGGTTGTATGGAAATGGTTTTTATGGAACAGGAAGTTTTAGCTGCGGTGAAAACAACAACTTGTATATCTGCTATAGGGCAACTTGACCATTGCAGTACAACTGTAAGCCAGGGGTTTTTAACATGCATCGCGCAGTAGTGATTACATGACCACGAAAAACTCCCATATTAGGCTGTTTTAGCATAGCGTTACCACTTGCTACTGCGGATACGGTATACCGCTCCGGGCGCGCGACTGAGATTATATTTTGGAGTCGCAGCACGAGCTCCCAATACCAGTACCGCTCTAGGCGGTATGCTGTGCTAAAAATGTCTATTAAAACTGGCAAGGGCGGGGATTGAACCCAGTAATTTCACCCTGGATCCCTGGATTCTGTAGAGCTGGCTTTCGCTCCACGAGCTTAAAGCTGCGGTGTCGGCCAACGTATAGATCGATCAGTTGACAAGCTCTACGGAAAAGCGGCATTCGGAAGCGGTTCTTCTCTGTTGCCTGCACACGAGCAGGCACGGCCGGATATAAAGTCTTTCGATAAAATTCAGGCTTACAAGTACCGCCAACCATTGTTGTGTAAACGCCCAAGACACGTGCCACAAACGGGTGCTCCGCCGCCATTCGCTCCCAAGAGCCGCTCATTTCAGTGCTGCGCCGCCATTTGCTTCCATTGGCTGCTCGAGACACGGGCCTCGTGCACTGGCGCATATGACCACGACCTACTGTAATCATATGCACGACCTACTAATTACAGTAGGTCGTGCATATGACACTACTTCCAACTTCCAAGACAAACGCAAAAACATTGAGGGGCTTTAGCCGGTTAGCGTTGCTAGCGCCACGAGTGTCAACACCTCCACAGGCAACGGAGAAGGACTGTTTTCGATCGACGCAGTCTTTGCGTAAGCGTTTGTCAAACATTACCATAAAAACCACGATTGAGTCACATTTTACAGCAGGCAATCCAACGTTCCACCGGTTCTGCCGCTTCTGTCCGAGGCGGGCTGATATAAAGTCCCTGGCTGATAGCGTAGGAGGCGCCACCTAGAGGACGCGCCACAAAAAGGCGCCATGTGTTCTAGGAAGCTTGTCAACTGACTGATCTAGGAACGTTGGTGTCGACCACCAAACTCGATTGTAATGCCCTATTAACGCCCAGATGTTTCGGTGGCGCCCTCTAATGCTTTCCGTTGGTGACGTCACGACCATGTGTATTTATCATTCGATGCGGACTGCAAGTTCGATGGTGTGTGTAAAAAACACGATAGAAGCTAGGAGTCATCGCATTCTGGCACGAACACCGTTAAAATTGAGTCTGACATACAATAATACAATACAATATATTTTCTTTTTTGAATACATTTCGCTCTGTACCCACGTAAGCCAAGAAGGCTTGTGTGTGGGACGCGGCCGGTGACTAACAACCAGATTTTGTACAGTTTTAACTCATTCTATGAGTTTAATCAAACAAACAAATTATAAGAAAAGAAGCGGTTCATACACACGTACACTATAACCGGTGGAACGGGCCTCTATTAGGTACATACTGCTATTTAATTATATATCTCAAAGCGTTGTTTTAATAGTCAATATAGTTCATACAGTGGTTACAGTCGTATGTTGGTACTTTTTATTAATTAACACTTTTTTATTTTTCTGTTCATTGATCCATATTATTGGCATTTTTTATTGCATGTGGATATTTGCACTCAATCAGCTCTTCGGGTAGTTGGTTAAAAAAGTTTAGGCACGTAACATTTTCTTGTAGCCTCGCCATACTTTGTCTTTATTAATGGTCCAAAATATTTCCTATTTGGTCGTAATGTTCTTTCTTTACAAATTTCTATTTTGTGGTAATTGATTAAAAATATTTGTGATTATGTCATATTTGAATTAATCACTAAAGTAAAATACGCCTATTTCTTTATGTATATCATCTATTAAATCGCTTTTTTTTATTTGGCCACCCATTTTTCTGAATATCTTTTTTTGGAGAGTTTCAACTTTTTTTTTGTAGGTATTTGGCGCAGTGACCATAAACAGCTATTCCATATCGTATTACAAATTTTCCTAATGAGTTATAAATCATTTTAAGTACAGAATGGGGGACCATATCTTGAATGTGAGACATATAGGCCATCAGTGTCCTTAATTTTTTGCAAACTTGCTCTATGTGAGAGTCCCATGTAAGATGTTGGTCTATATACATTCCAAGGTATTTTACATCTTTTACATATTCAATTGCTGGGCATGAACAGTTATTACAATTTTTATCGTTCATTTTAATGGTAATTCAGCTAATAGTATTTTTTAGGGTATCTAAAGCCCATTATTTGAGTTTTTGAAGTATTTACGATAATCTAATTTTTACTGTACCACTGAAAAATATTGTGAATGTCTTCTTGTACTTCTCGAACGGCGACTTCATAATTTTAGTGGGCGTATACAATTACAGTATCATCTGCGAACTGGAATAATTTGCTTGTAAGTTTTACTTGCGCAATTTCATTGATATATAAATTAAACACTAGAGGGCCCAGAACTGTACCTTGCGGTACTCCTTGTTTTACCCTAATTGTCCTACTATATTTCGATCCTAGTCGTACTATTTGGTATCTGTCTAGAAGATCATTTTATAACAAGTCATGTACTTTTCCCCGAATTCCTATGCTGTACAATCAATCTAATAAAATAGAGTGATTTATCGTTTCAAATGCCCGTGTAAAATCTATAAAAACAGCTAATACATATTTTGTACAGTCAAGGTTTTCATATACATAATTAAAAAAGTCTTCCAAAAAATCTGAGTTCCCATTTTTTCTCTGAAACCATATTGTTCCTATTTCCGTCGATGAAAACGAAATTAATTCAAATAAAGACGTCATATTGAACATGTTACCAATCGTGAATAGACCTTTTGCTGAATAGATCTTTCCGGAAAATCACAGGAGACCTTGCAACGAGGAGAATTGTGGGGCTGTTTGGATGTACGCTCGTGCCTGCTCGAACGCTTCGTATATCCTGGTCGCGGCGCAATTCATTCTTTCCTATCGTTAGGAGCTCAGAACACACGCAAAAATTAAGAGAACGGAAAAGAAAGTCATCACATACTCTGTTTTGCTTTCCTTCCGCCTTCTCTGCGTTCTGAAACCACGAACTGTTAAACCACCGTCAAGCTCGTCTTCGCTTCTTGGATAATTTCACGTGCCGTAGATCTGAACGTCACAATGCGTAAAGCAGACGCTGGGGGCACCGGATATTTCCGGAAGGGTCCATTACCCAAGCAGCAAAGAGAATGTCGGTAGGCCAGGTAGGTACAAGGCACCCTAGTAGGTACACCCGCTGTACGCGTTCGCCTCCCCTGTACACCAACACGCGGCCTTGACGTTATACGCCGCTGTCGGGAGGGTCCATGTGCAGAGTTGACGCGAATCTTGTTCCTGCGCTCGCGCAGTGCCTCATGTGGGAACTGCGCCTTTGCAAGATTTCAAGTAAACAATATAAAGAACGCGCGTTGACGTGCAAACTGCCATTTGTTTTATATGCTCTCGAACAGTTAGTTATACTGCTGCAGACGCGAGCGCGCGCAGCGTGTGTGAGTTCCTACGTTCCCGCCACTTTCTGTGATGCTTGAGCGATTCGGTTAAAGGTCTATGCAAGCACAGCGACTTGGTCGCGTATTTCGCCCCGCGGACAGCTTTCTGTGGCAAAGGTAGAGGCGCACGGGCGCTCGGGCGGTCAGTGCTGCGTACACGCACTGATCACTTCTTCTGAAGAGCAAGAGTCAGTTGTCCGCAGACTTGCACGTAGTTCAACTACTCTACTCAAGTCACTCTAGTTTAACTATACTTTTCTGAGTAGTTTGGGAACTTTCCATTACATTTTTATTTCGGTAATTAGTAGTTTACTTTAGAGTGTGTTCAGATAAAAACGGTCATGGTGGTGTCATGCCTATTTTTTGTTTTCAATTAAACTTTTATATGAGGTAGGGAAACCTGTCCACAGAACGGGAAAGACCTTATTTCTGCAAAATACTTTTTCGTATTCGTGAAAAAAAAAATCGCATCCGAGAGAAGGTTGAAACGATTTTCCAAACTGCGCGATGACGCAACTTTGAAGGCCGGAGGAATAAAGAATGCAGCTTTCTACACCATCATATTTTTTTTTTACGTTTAATGCACGCATAATTTACTGACTGAATGTGTTAAAGTTAACTTATATGAGCATATATTTCAAGCAAAATAAAATGCCAAACTTGGCTTCTTGAGCAAATCTTACATTAATGAGGCCATTTTTCGGCGAATTTGTAAGTCACTTTAAATTTGTCTTCTAAAGCTGAAACCTTTTGTGCCGAATGTTTAATGTTCTGTAAATTTGTAGCAAATTAATTAGCGTTCTACAGTTGAAAAAATTTTCTGCATTGCGCCTGGAATTTTCGTTAAAATCGAAAAAGTCAAAATTTTGCAATTTTCGTGCCGCAACTAAAAAAAAATATCATTCTCGATTTTCTTTAAATTTTACCCGATGGGCACTTAATAACCGGTAATTACAAATTTGCAAAAATATGTTGCATTATTTTGTTTTAAAACAAAAAAATTAATGCGTAACCAGGTCATGGTCGCATCAATTACCGCTGGGGCGTTTCTGTCACAGTATCCGTACTTGGTCATATTAATGCCCTGGCGCCATGAAGCACTCTAGAAATAACACGTGAACTTGTTTTCATCGCTGATGTGGCTGATATTGCCAATCAATACTGAACTTTACGGCGCGTCCGATACTTATTAGGGAGTTATGCTTGGCTGGTTAGATGCTCATCGTGCTACATTTTCAGATTAGTACTTTAATATGAGTACTTGGCTGACAAAATAATTTGATTCATCCTTTTAGGAACCACTAGGATCGAGCGATGTTGCGGAAGCCTTTGGCCCGACTGATAAAAGGCGCAGCGTGAACGGAAAATTAAGCCGGTTGTATCTTATTGCATTGTAACGCATGACGTAGCTAGACTCTAAGCCGGAGCATAATTGAAGACGGCGGAGGAAATAAAGTATTTCCTGATGCAGACTTGCCGCCAAAATAAGTGGCAGCCCCTCCCCTCCGCTCACCGCCCCCCCCCTCCACCCCCTCCCCCGAAAGTGAAGCCCAAGGTTCCATCCGCGCGCGCCAAGGCGATCGTATCTCACCGACTCGAAGCAGCGAAACGCGACAGCGGCGGCTTCTCCTGCGCGGTGTTAACATAACCGGCCGGGAGTGGCGATGGTAAACAAACACCAGAGTCATTCTTCCTGCGGTGGCACAACAGCCCCTCACCACGGAAGAACAAATACGGAGAACGGAGGAGGCAAGGCGTGGTAGATGCAAGGTTGGTGAAGAGGATGTTAATGCAGTGCTTGCGCACTCCAAAACGGGCAAGCTGGATTGCTCTAGGCAAAGCTCGAATAAGGAAGCTGTTTTACGTGTGAAACTCAATGGAGATACCCAATGGGCTCCAAAACGCTTCATGACCCTGTCCCTGCGCGAAGCATACGGCGTCAACAAACTTGCCCACTCCAGCTTTGCGATTGGCCTCACAAAGTTTATATGTGCGACCTCATTGGGTCAAGTGCTTGCCACACCTGGGTGTGTGTGTTTGTACCTAGTGTGCTAAGTTCGAGCTATGTCTCGTAGGGCGCGGACTCTGAGTGGAAGAAGCCCTGAGTCGCTTGAACATGTTCTAGTAGATTGCTTGTGTCACCAAATCCAGCTACGCCCGGGTATATTATAAACTCCTCTCGTTGAATTACCCGGAGACCGACCAAGGCGTACATCACAGTTTCCACATTCCATGTCCTTCAATATAAACAGAACCCCGCGGGACAAACGGTTCGAAGGCCTTCCTGCACCTGGTATGATATATCGCGTCGCGCTTCCAACCATGCTCTTTTCGTCTCTCACGAAATGCGACCTGTGTGAACACGAAGTCTGCTCTGGACTTGGAGCCGTGATATTCGATCTGCGGAAAAGCGGATCGAGTTGGGGAGAAGCGACGGTGGCTGGCCAGGTCCGTGCTGGGGAAGCCTCCGCAAGAAGTGTGTGTGTGTGTGTGTGTGTGTGTGTGAGTGTAGCTGGCCTCATCGAGCTGCCCACTAGCCCACCGTGGAATCTACCGGTACCACCCCCTTCGGACAATGCAACGGAAGAGGCCGTAACTCCGGGACAGTGACAGATTAGACGCTCCCTCCACCCGCTAGCTCCTTAGTATTGCAATCTGGTTGGTAGTAATTCAGGATTTTAGGAGTTCAGCTTTCAATTGTCTAGTAATTGTTTTTTCTTCTGTGTATTCGCCAGGTATTTTTGCATTTTGCCGCCCGTGCGCCGGCACGGTGAGGAGCTAAGGCTATTTATTCCCACGTTTCGATACTTGTGAAACCCATTATAATATTTCTGCTTCTATTTAACATCGTTTTAATTAAACTACCGTTATTTTAAAACATGAGTTACGTCCTCTTTATTGGCAAGACCTCACCGCTGTGTAGGCCAGTCGACTGATCAGCAGTTCTTTCTTTCTTTTCTGTTTATAGTGAACCACGAATCTGTGCGCGTGGCGACGGCTTACGGCATTCGGTGGCGGCGCTGGCTGATTCACACCAAGAACGTTCTAATTGCAAATAAACATCTGCAGCTTCTTGCACTCTATGACCCTTTGGAATTCCATAAAAATATTCCCCAGATCGATAACTCTCTTGCCCCCTTGACCCAGTCACAGATCATGACTTTTCTGAATGCGGATGAGGCGTCGCAAGAGATCCTGTTGGAGCGACTTCGGTAGCGCCCGAGCGCACACTTGTCTGGTGCCTTCGACGCTAAACCGCTTACAGCACCCGAATTCCCTCTAACTCAACCTTGATTTTCATTCATTCGCCATTGTTTTTCGAGATATAAGCTGTTATCGTTCCGCCCTAGACACGCCCGCAACGGTCGGGAAGAAAGCTTCCGCAATGTCGCTCGTTCCAAGCGATGCCTAGAGAAATGAATCAAAACTATTTTGTCAGCAAGCTTTCAAGCGGTGCCCAGGAATACGAATCAAATTATTTTGTCAACCAGGTACTAATATTAATGTACTAACTTGAAATGGTAGCACGATGAACATCTAACCAGCCAAGTATAACACCCCTATGGATCGGACGCGCCGCAACGTTTAGTTTTCATTGGCAATATCAGCCACGTCAGCGATGGAACCAAGTTCACGCGCTATTTATAGAATGCTTCGTGGCGCATGGGCATTAATATGGCCAAGTAAGGTTACTGTGGCATGCGTCGCTCGTGTACCACTAGTCAGTCTTGGGAAGTACTTTAGGTACATTGTACTTAAAGTACTACTTTAAGTAGGTTAAGCAAACTTGTACTTTACTTGAAGTACATTAACTGAGTATGTACTTGCACTTTACTTAAAGTTTTTTTTTTGTGGTACTTTCCGAGGAAAGTACAATTTCCGACTTCAAAGTACATTCCCCAAATTCGGTTTTGTTAAATTTGTATCACGAAATGATGCTTAGTCAACTCCGAAGAAATACCGGGAGGGATATTCTATTGTCACCAGAATGTGAGCAGACGACGCATCGCTCCGTTTGTTCTGGGGGCGGCTTTCCTGTAGCTTTTTGAACACTCTCGCTACTTCTGGGTCGGTCAGCGCAAGGGAGGAGGTTTAAAATATTAGGAGAGCAAAATTAATCATAATGCAGCACCTGAGACTGTGGTGCGGAAAAATTAAACTTTCAAGTCGAAGAAAAATACGACACAGGAGAACGTCACAATGCGTTGAGACATTTTATTAGCTTTTCCTTCTACTTGAAAGTTCCTTATTTTTTCGCACCTCAATCTCAAGTGCCACATTATGATTATTATCACCAGCTCGCTTGCACACTAGCTTGCACACTCGCTTGCACACTCGCTTGCACACTCCTCTATGAGAAGATTGCTTGCGGAAGCTACGGGGTTGACGTTATGCTCTCCCCTAGTACATTGAACACCCTTGGGTGCAACAATCCAGTGCAAGCGGTGCCAAAATCAGAAGAGGGACTTCTTAATTTGGCTCTATTCCTGAAAATAACTACTCTGTGTCCACTTGACTTTATCAAATATTCGCCTCTGCTTTTGAAAATAGCTCATGCACCCCTGATTACCCCTGGGCAATGCATACCAGTTAAAAATCACTGTATAGGGGAATGAAAGGGCCTCATGAAAGATTGTGTTAAAATACATGTACTTTACTGTGAAAGTACATTGTTTGTATAGTACCTTACTTCAAGTACATTGCCCCCAGTGTACTTACTACTTTACTTGAAGTACATCACGTCTCATTTACTTTCTACTTTACTTGAAGTACCTTTTAGATGTACTTTGCCAAACACTGCCACTTGTCGTTAAGACAGAAACACCCCTGCGGTAATTCATGCGACCACGACCTGGTTACGCATTTATTTTATTGTTTTAAAACAAAATAAGGCAACATGTCTTTGCAGATTTGTAATTACCGATCATCAAGGGCTCATCGGGTAAAATTTAATAAAAATCGAGAATGATTTTTTTTTCTAAATCGCCGCACCAAAATCGGAAAATTTTGACTTTTTCGATTTTGACGAAATTTCCAGGCGCAATGCAGAAACCACTTTCAACAGTAGAGCGCTAATTAATTTGTTAAAAGTTCACAAAGCTATAAACACTCAACCCAAAAAGTTTCAACTTTAGAGTAAAAAATTAAAGCGACCTAAAAATTCGCTGAAAAATGCCTCATTATGCAAGATTTGCTCCAGAGGCCAAGTTTGACATTTTATTTCTCTTGAAATATATGCTCATATAAGTACACTTTAACTAATTCTGATAGTAAAGAATGCGTGCATTAAACGTAAAAATTTTGGGTTTGTAGAAAGCTGCATTCTTTATTCCTCCAGCCTTCAAAGTTGCGTCATCGCGCACTTGGGAAAATAATTTTTTGAACCTTCTCTCGGATGATATTTTTTTCACGAATACAAGGAAGTATTTTGCAAAAGTAAGGCCTGTCCCGTTGTGTGGACAGGTTTCGCTACCTCATATAAAATATAATTGAAAACAAAAAATAGGCATGACACCACCATGACCGTCCTTATCTGAACACACCCTTTAATTACTTTTTTGAGTAACTTCTACTCAAATTACAAATTACTTTTGAATTTTAGTGGTAGGTTTGCTGGTCAACCAACATTCCTGCACAAAAATAGATAAGATGTTGGAGGATCAGCTAATATTTGCAAAGAGGGGGAGGCATGTGGTGTCGGCAGGGGTTGACGAGTGGTTTGGATGGTCCGAAACCCTCTAAAAGTTTTACGAGCCCCCACCCCCACTGCAACAACACTGCTACGAGGCGCGGGGAGTGGACAGACACGTCGCAAGTGAGGCCCAGTAACTGCGGGATTAGCGCCGAAGACTGGCGTTTCTTTGTGTCCTGAAGCTCAAGGAGACTTGACGCATTTAAAGAAAGGGTTTGTCCCCGCTTCTACCCAACGTAGGAACTCTCGCCCACTACGGGAGGTGTACACACTGCAGCCTCACTCAAAGGAGTCAACCAAATGCAGCACCCGCTCTGAAGCCCATCCGGTGCTCCCGTAGTTTGTGCTGTACTTGAAGGATCGCGTGCTGAAGGGCAACACAAAGGGGACCTCTTTGCGTTGCCTTTCCTCCCAAACCTCAGTACATACAGGTCTTCCAAGACTCGAAGATCGTTCGAAAAGCTTAATAATTCCCCATATGTTTTTACAAAAAAAAAGTTTAATTGGGAAGTATTTTAAGAACATGGTACTTAGAGTACTATTTCAAGTAGGATTAGAAAACTTGTACATTACTTGAAGTACAATCTCTGAGCATGTACTTGTACTTTACTAAAGTAGTTTTTTTCTGGTAATTTCTGAAGAAAGTAATATTCCCGACTTCAAAGTACATTCTCCAAATTTGGAAACTAAGAATGGCGTATCGTCATGCGAAAATGCGCTATCGTCTTTCGAGACGTCATCCGGTAATTTCTCTGAGTGAAGTAATGGCGGCTATAAGACCGATAAAAATAAGTGCCGTATAAGTGTATTGTGCTAAATAGTTCGTCAGCGAGAGTAAAACAACTACTCTGTGTGGACTTGACTTCATTCAATATTTGTTGCCATTTCCGAAAAACACTGATGCTTCTGCGATTACCCTTGGATCAATGCATACCAGTTAAAAAAAGAAGAAAAAAAGAGAAAAGGGCATGAAAGGGCATCATGAAAGATTGTGCTAAAAGTAATTGTACTTTACTTTAAAAGCATTTTGTATTTATAGTATCTTATTTCACGTACATTGCACCGGGTGCATTTACTATACTTGAAGTACATAACCTCTAATTGACTTTGTACTTTACTTCAAGTACTCTTTAGGTGTACTTTACGCAACACTGTAAACAACCAAACACTGTCTGCAAAATAAAGCTCAGGCAGTGCTAAACCTCAAAGTAGAAATGATACACCCGCAGTACATCATTGATCAGAAAACAAAAAGTACAAAACAATTAATTACGCAGAAGCAGAACCAGCTATTAAAGCATTTATGTGAAAACACAAGCCGCTTTATATTTCGCTAGCAGAATTTTGCTAACAGATAAAAACATTTACTATGTACTTTCTTGTTACTATAAAAATATAAAAGTAACTTCAAAAAGTGATTCGCTACTTTGTTACGGTAGTTATTAATTTACTCAATTACTTTCCATTTGAGTAATTTCTCTCTACTCGAATTACTTTTGAGGTTAATGCTCAGTAACTTAACTTAATTACTTTTCTTTTGTAACTTGTACATGTCTGCTTATCCCTGAGAGTAGTCCCACTAGAGTGATAAACAAAAACAACCGACGCCGACCACCATCAAGCACGCGCAGCGTGCAATTTGGCAGGCTCGCAGTCTCTCTGTGCTCGTGAGCACAAGTGATTGGAAGCCCGTCATAGATATCTTTTCATGGATGCGGCAAAAAACGGAAATAACCGACACCTTGTCGGTTTCGGTTATTCCCGTTTGTCATTCTAGTAAGACTCGGGCATGAGGGGTTAATTTGAAGGCCACAAAAACGCAAGGGCGCTTCAGTCAAATCGAGCACCAGAGCCGTATATTGGGAGAGTTTG
The DNA here is from genome assembly GCA_037355805.1 of Ixodes ricinus. Taxonomy (NCBI): domain Eukaryota; kingdom Metazoa; phylum Arthropoda; class Arachnida; order Ixodida; family Ixodidae; genus Ixodes; species Ixodes ricinus. The sequence goes on along the minus strand of JAZHYW010024454.1, from coordinate 133,061 downwards.
GCCAATGGGCGGAACAAAGTAAAGCCCCTTCATGTTTCAAAAGTAGCGCAAGGTGCGTCAATGCACGAGGCACGTGCAACGTGCAGCCCTTGGGAAGATCATGGCGTCACAGCGCAGCACTGAGCTAGATTTCAGACGCCATTATCTTCCCAGAAGTGGCGCGCGGCACCTGTCTCGAGCATTTCCACAATAATGAATAGCACCACTTTTCCCAGGATAGAGGGGGGATCGGTGGCCGACCAATAAAGAAAAAAAAATAGGATCGGTGGCCGAGTGGTCTAGCGCACACCAGCTCGGAGCACGTGGAGCGAAAGCTCGCGCTGCAGAACCCAGGATACTGGGTTCAATTCCCGCCCCTGCCCGTTTCGGATCTGGATGAGCATCGTACCGGCGTGCGGTCGTGTATCACTACTGCGTGGTGCACGTTAAAGACCCCAGGCTAGCGGTTTGTACTGCACTGGCTAAATTGCTCATCTACAGCTGGGAGACTCGTCGCCCTTGGAGGCAGACCAAGTTCTAGGCTGTATAAACCTACACACAACCCAATTTTTTCCCAGGATAGAGGGACTTTAGAACAAAGGCCGCACCAGCGCCGAATATTTCACCCGCGGTTAGAGCGTAAACTAAAGGTGCGACACAGCATCGACCAATCAGCAGACCTCGACGTCACAATACTGGAAACGAGATTTAAAGCGTGAAATAGATGCGTTCGATCCCTCAGCAGCAATGATCTGAACTACGCAGTTTGCTTTGGTTTGGAGCCCACGTTCGTTTATTCTACCGTTGAATATCGATATAACGAAAACCTCAGAGGTGGCAAGTTTTCAGTCACCAAGAGTTACACCATTTTACTGCGACGCTAAAACGGCAAAAATTAGTGGAGTCACATTTTTGGAGCTCACCCCTCTAGGGGCTGTTTCGCGGCCTGTGATTGGCCACGAGATGCTCGCCTTTGTAAACCAATGAATGGCCAAACTCTCTCAACACACGGCTCTGTCGAGCACGAGAGCGCTTGTATACTCCGCTTACCCTTAAGCTGAGACTACAACCAAAGCTACAAGCGCGAGCTAGCCCGAGCTCCTGGTTTTGAGACATGCATTTCTAGCGCGAGTGCTCGTTCTGTGTAAGAACGCTTCAAAGCAGCGACCTCGAGCGCTCGTGCTTGTGGCATTGGCTGCAGTCTCAGCGTAAGGGTAAATAGAGTATAGTGGAAGCTCGGGCCGTGTAAAGTCACTGGATCCTGGGAAAAAGGCGCCAAGCTCCTCGTATGGTCGCCATTTTGGTCCGTGAAATGAGAAATTTCTCCTTGACCCCTCCGTTCTTGGGGAGCCGATCTAAATTTGCTGGTGACGAGCAGCTTTATGGAGACGTTTCTTGTATACCGAGATTTCGCTATCCACACGCCAGCGAAACAAGCGTACATTTTCGTACCACCACCCCATGCTTGTCGGTGCTTGGAGGAACTGAAAAATAAGTTTACTCTTTTGAAATTCGCAAGAACAATATAATTGTAAGAGATCCGTGGAGATGGCCATGATAGATAAGTTGATTGATAAGTTGATTGCATACACAGTGCCAAACACGCTTATATTGGCGAGGAACGCTTCCAGTACAATGATGCTCCATGGTAATCTTGGTGCGACTGGTTTAGAACGACCCTCTGGAAGCTTCGAAGATTTGAATGGACCGCAGTGGCGATTTCCATGGCAACGTAGACAGACTAGCCAATCGCATTGCGAGGTTTTGGTCGTCTGTATGTTAGTATCTGTTTGTATCCGGCTAGTAGGTATGGAAGGCAATGACGCTACTTTCCCAGGATCCAGTGACTTTAGGGCTGGCAACTCCGGGGAGGTTGGGTTCGATTCTGGCACCTGCTCAGTTTGTTCTGAATGAGCATCGTACCGGAGGGCGTCAGTTTAATCACTATACTGTGTGATGCGCGTTAAAACAACCCTAAATTAGCAATCGTCTTGCACTGGCTGACTTTTTAATCTATAACGTAAAGCAGTATCGCCATCTCTCATAAACAACCCGACCTCAAGCTGCCTAAACACTCACGTCTTATTTGCTTTGTTTTGATAGACAGACATTTTCAAACTAAACCTCGTCTTACGATCACCGTAAACAGGTTGGGACACAATGTATTCCGGTCGCTTCTCTTCTCTATAAAAAAACAAACAAACAAAAAAAATGCACTGATACACTTACAACAATGTCATTGTCCTCTGAAGCTCGTACCATCCCATTGGCTAAACGGTGCTTCCCACAAGACTGCGCACACAAAGCTGCTTAGAAGAGATTAAAACTGTCTGACATTTTCTTGAACCCGTTTTCGTTTCTCTTCTCTTCGGAAAGCTCTTAAAGCCGCAGCTTACTGAGTTTCAAGGCGCTGAAAAAGGGGATCGGTGGCCGAGCGGGCTAGCGCACACCAGCTCGGAGCACGTGGAGCGAAAGCTCGCGCTGCAGAACCCAGGCATCCTGGGTTCAATCTCCCGTTTCGATCTGGATGAGCATCGTACCGGCGTGCGGTCGTGTATCACTACTGCGTGGTGCACGTTAAAGACCTCAGGCCAGCAGTCGTACTGCACTGGCTAAATTGCTTATCTACAGTGGGTAACAATGTCGCCATGTTCTGGCAGACTAACCTCCTGCTGTATAAACAATTAACGACAAATTTGAGTTTTAGGCGCTGAAAAACAATAAATATTTCATTGATGGCGGTTAAAATGTTATACAATTTCGTAAAATAACGTTCTATTTTCAATCGTATAAATTAAACAATTTCACCTTACGGGTATAAATAAGCTATCCCAGCTCTAATACCCTCAGGGTGTTACTGCAACACTCTTAGGACGCTGGTGAACACCTTAAAAATGGGATGCTGGTGATCTTAGAAGCATTCTAGGGGCATTATTTTACGATCAACACGTTTACGGTCGACACAGGAATCATGACCCTGCAACGGCTCTATCGCCTTATATAAGGTGGGATCCAAAAGTTTGGGACTAGTTCTGTAGCGTAAAAAGAGAAAGCAGCTCGGTGATGGGCGCGCAGCTGCAGAAGGCGGGGACCTTCGTGTCTCGTTTTGCCAGAGGTCGTCGTTCTGAGAATAATTGGAGCTGCTCTACACGAGTTTTTCTGATCACGTGCTTGAGACAATGACGAGTTCAGCATCTACCGTTCAAACGGCGAACTTGTTCGCCGTTCAAAATTGTTCCAATGGCGAACATAAATTCTGCGTCAAACTCGGCTTTAAGAATGACAGAACACCACTCAAAAACGAAGAGAGGTTGGGGAAGGTCCCTCTACTTCTCTTCGCCTTCCAGTGATGTCTGCCATTCTTGAAGTGCGAGTGCGACTCAGAACACCTCGCACGCCTCACTGCTTTTTCGTCATAAGCCTGTGGAATCATTTCAAATGTCCTCGTTTTAGATTCGCTCTGGATTGCAGTCCATTCTAAATTTGACTATGTTCTCGCGCACGTGGTCAGAAAAACGCGTGTTGCGCAGCTCCAAATGTTCACAGAACGACGCCCTTTGGCACGAGACATGAAGAATCCTTCCCTCGACAGCTGCGCGCGCATCACCATACTGCCTTCTCTTTTACGCTACAAAACTAGTCCCGGAATTTTCGGATCGCACTTCGACAACTCAATGACATTCAATAACAGGTGACCGTCTCCGCAACTGCGGAGGTTGCACGTAACATTTCACGTAGAGCAGAATATATCTGAGTTCAAGAAAAATATCTCCAAGTAAAAATCATTTGTACAGGTAATCATTATTTCACATAGTTGATAGAACGAGCGGTTCTAAGTTGGTGTCAGTGCAGCAAACACAATTAGTGAAAAATAAAGGGTGTTCTCACTTCACCGTAGCACTATTTTCCGCACCCTTTTCCACCCTTAAAAGTGAAGGGCGTTCTATGCAACATCACCCCATTTTACGATTAAAAGGGATCTATTGCTCGAAAGAAAGGCGCTGGAAGGGCGTAGCTATGAGTGCAAATCTCTGGAACAGCCTTTTACACCATTAAGGGCGTAATTTTTGTTGTGTCTAGAGATAATAAGGTTCACCACACAACACCCTTTTCGCAGCCACTGAATCTTTGCAAGCGCGAAGGTACCTACTCTGTAATATCTGGAAAAGTATACACATGCGGGATTCAAATCCAACAATAGCTAAATATAATGCCGGTTTTCCTCATTAGGATAAGATATATACAGGTGCGCAACTGGAGCTTTTCTTTACTACGCAAGGCAGTCAAGAGCATAAATCCAGTTTATCCAAATTTCGATAGCCAATATTAATCTTCATTTAAAAAAAATACCAAACGCATTTGACGCGACGTTTGCAAAGCGAGACTTCAAGAGGAAGGACAAATCTGATTGGAAAAGTGTAAAATGGCCATGACAATGGTAGTCTACACGAGTAGAAATGAATAAAAGTACAAATCAGAAATCTTCCGGTGACAAACGATGCTTCCTAAGCATGCTCGAGATTAAAGTAAACATGATAGTCACGACAAATGACTGCAGCTGCACTACCAGCATCCTGGATTTTGCCTGCTAGATTTAGTGAGCTTGTAATCAATTGCGTCTGAACAACATGTCAGATTGTAGCATGTGCATATATGTAGTAGGGATTTCACTTTTGTTTTATGCGGAACAAAAAAAGTATTTTCAGAAACTGGACCCGTACGACTGCTCGACGAATCTCTTGACTGAATGCAATACGCTCTCGGATTTTGCAAGGAAACAAAGAAAGGACTCCCCTTTTTAGGGGTATTGAATTTCGTGAGTAAGAAACCATAGTTTTCAGTGGGACAACCTATACACAAAAATATATGTACGAACAAATGGAATCACCAGTTTTACACGCCCTCTACAGCAGATAAAAACGCTGTGCTCAGTTTATTAGCTCGTTCGCATCAATATGTGTGGCATTTAAGCAAGACGGTTGCAATATGACTAAAACAGGCACGGTTGAGATCGCACAGCACTTTACGCATTGAAGGTCGGACAAACGAAATCAGGCTTGCCCGAGGTGCCACTGAAACGTCGATGCTCACTGGGACGAGATTGCCAGTGAGCATCGATGCTCAGGTCGAACAAGCAAATTCTTTACCTAAAGAGGCACCCCTCCTTCTGTCCAGCTAGAACATCGTTTCGATGGTGAAGCGCCTTTGCCGGTTGACCCCAAGACGAGGACAGGCGGATCCCAGGGTCCCGCAGAGCAAGCGCTAGCTTCCGGCAAGTTGCAGCACGTGCCTGGAAGGCGGGCAAGTCAGCAGCAGCGAGGACGTCATCAGTGGTGGCATTCATGGCGGCAAGATGAGCCCCTGGGCTCAATGGTGCCGTTTGGCGCTGTGCTGTTGGTGCTGGGGGTGGTAGCTGCAGCTGCGGTGGCTCCCACCGTCGATGGAGTGCTGGTCATGGGGCAGGACGGTCGCTGGAGCAGCAGTGAGCTCGTGTCCGTCGGCCAGCGGACGGCGCTGTTGCTGTTGGGTTCGCGTCTGCCTGAGGGTCCCGGTGAGGTTGGTGTCACGTCCAGAGAGGCGCCCCGTGGCGGCAGCTGCGAGCAGCACCACGTTCTGCCGCTGCCCGGTCTCGACAGCAATGGCTCCGCCAGCGTGGTTCTGCCCTGGAGGGGTCGCTGGTACATCTGCTTGCGTCAAGGCAACAGCTGGATTCACCAGGGTTCTGCGGTCAACCTAAACGTGTAAGTGAACTCACCAACTCAGTTGCCGAAGGACGTGCTTAGAGCAACGGCTTCGCAGCGCAGGAGACCCGGAGGCTGCTGTGGTGTCTGGACTGCGTTCTGCCACTTTTAGCGTGTCCGAAGACGGTGTCCTGCTGGTGCCCACGAACGAGGAACTTACGCTGGTGCTACTGGGCACAAATTTCTCCGAACATAGCAATGTGTCCTTGACTAAAGAGAATGCGACGCGGGGAACCAGGTGTCAGCAGCAGGCGTTGGCCCTCTCGGATCTGGAGCCTCTGCACGGGGGCCTGGCAGCCAAGGCAAGGACAAGGCTCACGTCTGCCGGACGTTATCGGCTGTGCGTGTCCCGCGCGGGACACTGGATCCACCAGGGCAGCGACGCGCTGGTCACACTTGAGGCCCAGGACAAACTGATCCCGGTTTGGGTGCACGTTGTGCTCATTTGCGTGCTTCTCGTCTGGTCGGGACTCTTCAGTGGTCTCACGTTGGGTCTCATGGCTCTTGACAAGACCGAGCTCAAGGTGATCGAATCCTGCAGCACCCCGAGGAGCGCGAATACGCCCGCAAGATCTTGCCGCTGCGGCACCGGGGCAATTACTTGCTCTGCTCGTTGGTCCTTGGAAACGTGTGTGTTAACAGTAGCTTCACCATTCTGCTTGACGCCATGCTGAGCTCGGGTCCTGTGGCCATTGTACTGTCCACACTAGGCATCGTCCTCTTAGGAGAGATAATTCCTCAGGCCATCTGTTCGCGCTACGGACTCGCCATAGGTGCTCGCACAATCTTAATCACCAAGCTATTTATGGTGCTGACGTTTCCACTATCGTGGCCCATCTCCAAAGTGTTGGATCTATGCCTGGGCGAAGAAATCGGAAGTGTGTTCGACCGGGAAAAACTGACCGAATATTTGCGTATCACCAAGGACTATGCAGATTTGGAGAACGAGGAGCTGAACATCATCTTTGGGGCCTTAGAACTGACTAAAAAGACGGCCGCGGATGTCATGACGCGTATCGAAGACGTCTACATGGTGCCTTATAGTGCAGTTTTGGACTTTGAAACAATGAGTGAGATTGTTAAGCGCGGCTATACTAGAATTCCTGTATTCGAAGGTAGCAAGCAGAACATTGTATCGCTGCTCAACACCAAGGATCTGGCTTTTGTTGATCCGGATGACGCAATTCCTCTCAAGACACTATGCCGCTTCTACAACCACCCCTGAGCTTCGTCTTCGAGGATGAGACCCTAGATTCTCTGCTCCGTGAGTTCAAGAAAGGCCATTCGCATATGGCATTTGTGCGCCACGTGGTCCAGTGCGAAGATCGCGACCCCGTTTACAACATCACGGGCCTAGTGACTCTGGAGGATGTCATCGAAGAAATAATCCAGTCTGAGATCATCGACGAAACAGATGTACTAAGTGAGTGGCTTTGTATTTTACATGGTTTCTGTGCCTGACTTAATATTATTTTTATTTGCAGTGGACAATCGTCGCAAGCAGCGACGCAAGGATGCTCAGTTGCTACAAGACTTCAGCGATTTTCTCAAGATCGGTGGTGGTCAGCAGGGAAAGAACGTGGTGTCTGCGCAGTTAGCTTTTGCGACATTCCAGTTCCTGAGCACAGCAGTGCGGCCCTTCACTGCCGAATTTGTAACACCCATTGTGCTGCGGCGACTTATGGCACAGAACATATTCTTTACTATCAAACCATCAGCGGGCAAAAGCCTTTTCGATGCCGGGAAGCAGTGCGATTACTTCGCTGTGGTGCTTGAAGGTCGCGTGCGCGTTACGGTAGGAAAAGAGAACCTCGTTTTTGAGGCCGGGCCTTTCTCCTACTACGGATTACCCGCGCTGACAGCTGACAAGGGTAGTTTTGTCCCAGATTACACGATCACGCCACTCTCATATGTGGTTTATATGAAGGTAGGCCATGGGGTCTATGTGGCTGCTCTGCGAGCTTCGCGCATGTGCAAGACGGACGACCCTGCCGACGTCATGCTTCAAGAGTCCATATGCCAGTTTGAGGAGCCGCCAAAACAGACGCCGTCTCCAACGGCTGACGGTACCGACCACAGAAACGTTTCTTGGTCTGAGCCGGCAACTGCCTGAGAATCTTAAGAGTTTATTAAATGAATATGCATCAACGGTTCAACGATGTTCCGGGGAGTCGTCTTCGTTGGCGTAGCTCGTGTAGCGGATGTCCGAAGAGGCGCTGCGCAGCAGCAGCGCCTGAAAAGCCAAGCAATCATGCAGGTTCGTCCTTGATAACCCCACACCAACGTGCTATGTCCAATTCACTCACCTGGTTCTCTTGGCGACCGGGCGGATTTCTCAAGAAGAACATGAGGGGCGAGTAGATGAAGCACACAGCCGCCGTCATGTAGAGCAGCCTGCAGACAAGAACATGTTGTTCGATAGGCTGGTGACAGGCGCGGTGGTTCACTTACGCTCGAAAGCCCATGGTCTTGACAACGCTGCTACTTATAATAGGTCCTGCGAGGAAGGGCGCGATTGAGTGTTCCGCGCGCGACTCCCTGAGTCAGTGCTTACCCAGGACAAAGCCGATGCAAAAGGCTGTGTCTCCGATGGCGTATACACTGCCATATACAGACGAGTGCCGGATGTCGACTAAGTAGCCCAGCATGGGCATCATGGACGAGTCTACCATACCGATAGCGAATCCGATGCCAGCGTTGGGTGCGATCAGGTCGTTCACATTCTTGGCCATGGGAATCTGCGTCGGAGCGCCATGTCAGCTGTGTGCGAGGCCCGCGCGGCGTGGGCTACTCACGCAGACGAGGCAGATGCCGATGATAAAGAGTCCCATCATGGAGGAGAGCCAGCGGCCCAAGCGGTGGCCCATCGGGCCGAACAGGTTGGTACCCACGAGGTAGGAGATGCTTGCAGGGAGGAAGACGGCCCCCTGTTGCCACCGCGGAGCCTCCATGGTGTCCATTAGCCAGAGCGGCAGCGAAGGCTCTAGCACGGCAATGCCCATGTTGGCGAACGTGATGGCGCCGGCCGCTGCCAGGATGTAAGGGTCTTGGGCGAGGGACTTGAGCGAAGCCCCCTGTACGATGTCCCGGCGCACTTTGGGCTGCAGCACCACCAGCTGCAAGACTAGAACGTGCCCCGAGGGGCTGTGGCGGTGGGCCCCAGGGGCCAACGTGCAGTTTACTCACGGCCGTCGAGCAGGGTCACGGCGGCAAGCACCAGGAAAGGAGCGCTCTTGCTGACGAATTCGTACATCGCGCCGCCGAAGGGTGGCCCAATCATGACGCCTAAAGCCAGACCGCCCATGGCGATGGCCATAGCATTGCCGCGTTCCCGGTCGTCCGGGTACTTCTCGGCCAGCATGCCCATGCCGGCGACGCTAGTGCACGCGGAGCCCACACCTTGCATCGTGCGCGCCAGGAACAGCGTGCCATAGCTGCTGCCCGCGGCGAACACTGCGTGCGGAGGTGGCGCGCTATGCAACGCGTGGCCCGGCGCGCGCCGTGCGGGGCTCACTCACCCAGTGTCGAGACGAACATGATGACGAAGCCAGCGAACATGGGCACCGTGTAGCCGATGCGGTTCGTGAGCGGACCCACCACCGGGTTGACGAGCGCCTGCACAACAGGTTTGGAGGCGAACATGACGCCCACCTCGACGTTTTCGTTGTTGAGCAGCTCGTGACGCGTCTGCTTGTCTTGGGGACTGAGTGTGCTGGGGCTGGGCTCTGGTTCCGGTGAACTGCTACCCGGGGGTACCAGGGTCCGACCGGGCAGCTCCCAGTCGCCGGGGTCGGTCGTCGTGCCCAGCAACAGCGCGGGGCCGCTCGTCGGCGCGGCGCTGGCGTTTTCAGACTCCTTATTCAGCTCGTAGAGGAAGTTTGGAATGATGGGCACTGCGGGAGGAGCGAGACGAGTGGGCGTGCGGGGCCGGCCCCCAGGCCCCGCGCATGGCGGCCGATCGATCGGCTGCCCCGTCAAGATGAAGAATCGATAGGGGCGTTTACCGACGGTGGTGAGCAGCATGTTGTCTAGCAGCAGCGCCACGGCCACGATAAGGAGCACCAGCCGCCGAGAGTCCCGGCAGCCGCGGATCAGCTCCAGCAAGTGCATGCCGATCGATCACCTGCGGACGCCATGACTGCAACAGGTGCGCGCAACAGGTGCTGGGCGCGCTCACCAGCAGCCCCCGGGGACGCTCTCGCCGTGTCGACTGAGCCCCGCGGGCCCCGGGCCCCGCGCCGGCCCCAGGCGACGCACGCGACATCTGCCGGCGCCCGGCGCGGCCCCCTCCAATCGAACAGTGCGCGCCTCCGTGGGGCCCTTTATTACTCGCCGCCTCATTAGCCAGCCGCGCAAAGCGCAGCCGGAGACTGCCGAACCCCACCGGCCCGCCACAGGACCCCGAACAGCGCCGCCTGGACGCAAGCGCGGCCGCCGGGCCCCCACCTATGCCCCTCGGGGGCTGCTCGGGGTCCCCTGACAGGCCCCCGCTCCGTGTCTTCGAGGACAGTCGCCCCTGGCAAGCGCCGCAGTCGACCCGGGGCCCGCAGCGTGGCCGGCCAGGAAGCCGACCTCGTCCAGCACCACGCGCACGAAGCAATGTAGCAGCTGCGGGCCAAGTGGAGCTTCGCAAGAGACAGACCCCACGAGTCGAGCGAGAACTGCGCGATCGAGAGGCGCGGCGGAAATCAAGCGGTCCCCATCTGCGCCCGCTCAAGGGAGCGAGCGCAGAGGTTGGCGTCCGCTGAACCATGCCGGTGTCGCCTTTGGAATCAGCAAAAGCAAGCTTTGCTCGCGAGCGCAGAAACCGCTCACGAGCCGTGGCGTCGAGCTTTTCGAGGCTCGCCGTCAGGGCGCCATACAGCTGACAAAGTGCAGCGTCCAGCAGCGCCGTTGCGGGTTGCTGCCGGAGAGTCCCTCATGCGGCCCACAGAAACACGTCCGATAGCATGGAGCTTGTGCAAAGCAGATATCAAGGGTATAGATAGACCGGCAATAAATCCGTTGCGACCTCCCCCCCTCCACCTTCCCCATCCCTTTCAGACATTTATGTCTGAAATGGAGGATCTGGATCCAGCGGAGTTTCATGCGCATTTTATACTTGTATCTGACTAAAAGTAAATAACTGAAAAAAGTGTAAAGAATCCCCCCCCCCCCCCCCTTTCTCCTCCAAACAATTCTGAAGGCACTGACCGACTCGAGGTTCGCTGGGGAATGTAGGAAGTCAAGTACGTGGACAGCCAGACGGAAGCCCGAGCAATGTAGCTGCACATCTGCGTTGTCGTGGGCATGCAGTAACGGTCCCAGCAGGCGCGAACCCGCAGCATGATTTCGGGCAACTGTCCGGTCCGTGGTCCGCACGCGGTTTCAGCAAACCCGAGTGGCCAAGGGGAGCGGGATGTTGCGAAGGCTCAGCACCTAGGCGAGGCCTCGTGGTTCGGGAAGCCACACTACCAACCGAGGTTCCAACTGATTCTCGGGCTCGTGCACCTATAACCATCGGCCAAGAGTGGGACGGCCGCTGACAGGACTTCAATCCTTGTCGTCTGATACCAAGCCGTACTGTGATTCGGAACTCGGCCCTGGGTAGACGTCAAACTTAATCTCCTTTCCAAATGTAATTTAATTACTCTTATGCCATTTTGCTCCGAAAGTACTTAATTACAATTAGGATTACGAGTTCACAAAAAGTAATTCGTACAATTATGCATTACTTTCAGAAAGGAATGCAATTACTTCACTCATACTTTACTTCCAGTACCCGACTTGAATAATGTTGATATGAAAGCAGTTTGTCCGATTGATATGTATTGGTGGACTCGTTCACTCTAAGAAATGCCTGCGCGTCTACTTACCCGCAAAACACTCAGAGAAACGATCTCTGCGATCTACGAAATCAGCTCAGCGAATGATGATGCGGAACATCCGTTTAGACCTGAAAATGAAGTCTGCGCTGTGGCATTACGCAATGCAAAGTGTCATGCTTGCATTGCGTAATGCCCACAGCGCAGACTTAATTCTGAGGTCTAAACAGATGTTCCGCCTCATCATTCGCTGAGTATTGGGGTTGTGGGGATATTTAGACAGCGTGTAGTTGGTCAGCCATTTCAAAGATGCGACGAGTCACTCGCTGTAGATGAGAAATTTAGCCAGTGCAGTACGACTGCTAGCCTGGGTCTTTAACGTGCACCACGCAGTAGTGATACACGACCGCACGCCGGTACGATCAACGTTTCTAGATCTATCAGTTGACAAGCTCCACGGAAAAGCGGCGTTCCAAAACGGTTCTTCTTTGTGCCGGCACGCGAGCAGATAAGGGCGGATAGCATTCCTAGCGCCACCAGAGTCAACGCCTCCACGGGCAAAGGTGAAAGACGTCTTTTCAACGTCGCTCTTTTTGCGTCAAGTATGGCGCAAAACTCATGTTTACTATAAAAACCGCAATAAAATCTCTTTCCACCTTAAGTAATGTGGATCCGACATTCCTCCGGTTTCGCCGCGTCTGTCCACAGGGCGGGCTGATAGTGTAGCAAGCGCTACCGAGCGCACGAGCCGCAAAAAGGCGACAGCCGTTTTCCGAAGCTTGTTAACTGACAGAGATCTAAGAATGTTGGGTACGATGCTCATCCAGATCGAAACGGGCAGGGGTGGGGATTGAACCCAGGATCTCTGGGTTCTGCAGCGCGAGCTTTCGCTCCACGTGCTCCGAGCTGGTGTGCGCTAGCCCACTCCCCGTCATTCACCGAGCTGATTTCGTAGATCGCGGAGATTGGCGTTTCGAGTGGTTAGCGTGTAAGCAGACGCGCAGCCATTTCTCAGAGTGTTGTATGACCATTGAAAATTCCGTTAACGGCATTTTGCATTCGTCACATTGTGGGACATCGTTTTACCGTTTATTACCGATATGATATATAGGAACCTCAGTTCTGAATATGATACGATTCAGTCGGGTTTATCATTGCAGCTCAACTTCAAGGTAAATGTGACCTATCCCTGTGAAAATAATCTAATGGAGGCAGAAACTCTAATTATTCTGGAAATGAACGATATTCGTCATGTAAGATAATTAATGAATACATCACAATCTCATCATTTTGATTTTCCACCTTCACAATAGAAGGCACTCTCGCATTTTATGGCGCATCTTCTGTGTCTCTCTGCGGCTGCTGTGGTTTGAGAGTCGCCCAGCCGGGCGTTCAATGTCGCTGGCCTGGCGAGTTGATGGCAGAAGGTCAATGAGGCAGACAATCAGCGTATTTTCGCCTGCCAATGCTCTATAAAAGGAAGCTCCAGCATCACAAAATCCCTAAAAGAAGTTGTAATTGTAATTTAAGTTTTCCAATTAATGCAGGCAAAAGTAATGAAATTACAACTGCGATTTCATCTAGTTAAAAAAAATTACAAACTACTTGCACAAGTTACTAATTTACAGTAATTCAATTACTGTCATTGAATAGATACCGAAGTATGCTATATGCGGCGGTTTCAACAATGATGATGCTGACGCGGCTTCCGAAGGGATGCGAAGTAGAGCGAAGACGCACCATGGCCGGTTTGCTGATCGATGCGGGTATCTCTCCACACCGAGGAATTTCGGGGTCACGTGACCGGCTCCGTGGGGAGAAAGTACCTATACTCCGTTTCATCTTATGTTGTACCGCAGCGAAGGCTAGAAGCGGGAGCTCATAGCGTTGGCAGCTGCCCTTAACGCACGAGAGCTTGTGTCGCCGAGACGTGGCCTAGAGCAAGGAGCTCGCGCTTGTAACCTTCCCTGCGGTACATCATAAGGTGAAATCGAGTATAGCGTTCCAGCCGATTCCGCTCAGCCGACGTAGGTCTTGCGTGTTGTTTTCTCTAATTATCGATTAACACGACCTTCTCCAGAAATAACTTGACATGCCGCTCTTGAAGTACAGGAATGCGATTTATTTCACTCGCATTTCAAGCCTTTTCACCCTTTTTCTGAGCGCAAAATCGAACTTTAATATTCGAAGTGAGGACGGACTTGCGGCAGCCATTCGGCTGCAGCATAACGTTTCTTGTCCACATAGAGCCGGTCATGTGACTTCAAAATTCATCATGCGGGTGAGCTAACCGTCAGGAAAGATTCCCGCATTGATCAGCAAACCGGTCCTGGGGTCCGACTTTGGTCAAGGCGAGAGCGAGAGCGTTCTCGGCCGCTGATTGGACCTGGCGCCACAGCTTGTGTGTATCCACCAATGGGAGTTTTTAGACCCGTTGGTGAGTTCAATCGGGCCATAGCTTGGTGAGAACGTCTCACCAACATACGAATAGCGACAGAGGTCTCGCAGCCTTTGATGTCCTCGTCCTTAGATACTTCTTGTGTACGGCAACAAACAACTTGAGATTTGGATGGCCAGACATTTTGATGAACAATACCCTCTGATAGTCTTACTATTAAAAAAAATACTATTATTATTATTATTAATATTAAACCACGTTGGATATCTTTAAAGTACACACCAGATAACTTGGGACTTATACACAATCGATATCATCGTATCTAAAGCATAATTATGTGCTCAATTAATATTTCCATTATTTTGTATATATATCATGTACTGTGTTTAATTCTAAATAATTACATGCCAGCCATGCACTATGCGGTATATTTACCTGTTCGCCGGTATTTGAAGCTTATTAATGCCAGCTGTGGAAAATATACAAAAGTGTCTTCAGCATAAAGTACGTTGTCAGACGAATACGATATGTTAAAACATCATTACATTAATATATATATATATATATATATATATATATATATATATATATATATATATATATATATATATATATATATATATATATATATATATATATATATATATATATTCACTGTCAACAGTGGTATGAAGAACAGAATCCAATAAATAACTATGAATAAGATTAAAAATAAGACTTCAGATATTGCTTCGTCAGAATTATTTCACACTTGACAGAATCGAACGCTTTTTCTTCCTTTAACTAAAGTCGGTCTATGAATCGTTTCAGCTTGGGTCCAGACGCAGCCGATGCTACAAGCGCGAGCTCCAGGCTTTCAGCGTCCCTGTCAAGAACGCGCGCTCGTGCAGTACAGGCACTGTTCAATGCCACACGCTCGTGCTTGTAGCATCAGCTGCGTCTGGACCCAAGCTGAAACGAAGTATAGCGAGTAAAGCTTGTTCTCAAAGTGCTCACAGAATTATCTTTAATAGTACTCGGTAATGATTTTACGGTTGACTTTCTTTACTGACATTTATACTGCATGTTTGCTTGTAACAATCTTTGTTTCTTAAAATGGTAAGATAGCCCGCGATTTATTATCGTTTCAACAACTTTGGAGAATCTTGGCTATACATATATGAATCTATAGTTATTTAAGTTATTGACTGCACCACATTTACGAATTATTGATGCTCGAGCATTGCTTAGTCGCGCAGGCAAAATCAATGTGCTTCAATGGTCATTAAAGTAGATTTTTAGATCGTCTTTAAACGGCGCAGCTCAATTTACGCACCTAAGTGTCCTAGAAACCCGAAAATTACAATAATGCGTGGCATCTTTTTATATTATAAACGCAACCAAACATCGCCATACGTCCCTTGGTCTTAACTAATCAAGAACAAACCTAAATAACAATCATGAGTGACTTTTTTATTATTATTATTCAAAGCGCGATCAAACATTCCAAACACCGTTACCTCCGTAGGAAGGACAGGACGAAGCTTCATGCACTTCAAAACCACATGTTCTAGCGTCTCGCTGTCCCTATGCACTCTAAGAAAAGGGGTGCCGCCTTTATCCCTTTTTGTCCCATATATTGCACCCCACAACTTCAGTTATACGTACAGCGCACCCTCGTCAAACAGACGGCCCCAACCTTTACTAGGAGCTTGATAACGGTGCGATCTAACTTAATAAACGCAAGTACGCATCAAAGACTACAGAAAGAAAAACATTGACGTTTTGTAATAAGGCAAATAAAACTCAGATCTTTTTTTTTTTTTTTTGCGTAGTCAGCAACACGTAGCTATTTTAATGAGTTATACCACTCGGCTATCAAGCCGCTTGTGAAAGTTGGTACCGTCGGTTCGACGTCAGTGCGTTGTTGTACGTCGAACTGAAGTTTTGGGGCGTCTTATATGAAACAAAAGATGTAAGAATATACCTTTTTTTTACAGTACGGCATACGGCACAGATATGTCCATCTCTTAAAATTGATTCCTATGTGACTGTCTTTACCACTCCTGTCCTCGCCTCAAACAGTAAAGAGCTTCCCCGTGAATTATCAAATACCTATTCTTTTCTTATATTCTGTTTTATGTGACCTGTACATTGACAAAGCTGATTTTTCTTGCATTCTTCTCTGCCACAATTGTCATTTCTACTTGCTTTACTTACTTTTTCATTGAACTAATCTGCTCAGCCCCACCACTATTGCGTAGGTATTTAAATGTCAGCTCACCGGTTCGGTTCGTTCATTTTGTATTTAAAACTTTTCATGTATACTTGCTGGTATACTTTCCGTGCCAACCGCGTATCCTACATTTCTGTTGACCTTTGTTCATAGTTAATTTACTAATTGCCCCTCTGCTCTCAAAGGACGACACGCCGATGTCCCCGGTACTCTTTTATTTGGTGTGTTCCCATAACCTGCAGGTTGATCTAGATCGATTAGAAGCACAGTGGTGCCGCGAGGGGCCGATAGAGGGGCCATGAAATGATTTTTCAACTTCTTCCTCCTTAGCTTTCCTTCTCGACTCAAAAGCGAAATGAAAAATCACGTGGACGTGACGTAGTATTTCACCAAATGCGATGACTCCAAGATTCCACAGTGTTTTTTAAGCACACCATAAAACTCGTCATTCGCAAGTGACGATAAGTTCCGTCAGGGCACTCATTGGCCACGAGCGCGAATTCAGATATTCCTTGACGGATTGATTGTTGACGAGCGCGTACGTCCGAGTGACGCAGCCCTCATGTCCAATGCGTGAGCTGGGTTCGGCTGACGTGCTTTGGGTACCGCGGATGTATCCCAATGAAAAGGCCGAGAACTTTCCAAGGAAAGGATGTACGAAATGATCAGCTGTATTTTCATATTTTGTCGAGAGTTCATCGGATAAAGTTTAAAGAGACCGAGGATGATTTTTTTTGTCTTTTAATGGTCGCTCAAACTTTGGTAATTTTGACTATTTCCGATTTTTATATACATTCAGGACCCAATGTAAAAACACTTATGACAGTATTTCGTTAAATATTTTATGAAATCTGTACAAAGTTTGAAATAGTCTGCATAAAAAGTTTCGGCTTAAAAGTGTCAATTTATAATGCCTTAAAATTTCGCCAAAAAATGCCTCAATATGTGAGTAATGTTCAAGAGGCGGAGTTTGTCTTTTCTTAATATATATATTTCCAAATAATCTAATCTTAACAAATTATATTAAACCAGTTGGCGTGCGTTGTGCATAAAAATAATGACGGCGTATAACCATTTCTAGGGCCCTCAGAGTTGCGTCAACGGGCAGAAAAACAACAACAACAACAAAAGAAACACGTCATCTCAACGTTCATTCAGTATTGACGATTCGGGAAGGATACCTCCAGCTAAACGATCTCAAATTTCATGAGCGTCTTCTAGGCGACCTTACAAAATACCACACTCAGATCGTGACGTCTGAGCTGAATGCAAATATACTCCAAAAGCCGGGAAAATCATAGTGAAAAAGTTTACTCTGGCTCGTGCTCCCGGAATCACCGGGGCAGTGTATACTGAGGATGCCACTTATATATGTGGCGAAACGTCTGTGTTGTTATTTTTGTTGTTAAGTAAGGCCAGACTAAACTTTTTCACTGTAAGAGTTCAAGCAACACTTAAACAGAGGCAAGATAACTGTTAATGAATATGATATAATGAAACGGAAACAACCATCCCCGGTCGCTTTTACGTGCGTCCGAAAATTCACAAAACTGGCAATCCAGGCCGCGAAATCATATCCGGGATAGGAACAATAACGAAACACCTCATACGGTGCAGCCTGTCCCTGCGGGGAGTAGTCGTTCCTTAATACCCGGGAAGACGGGCCCTTTCCGACATTTACAAGCTGAAATGACGTGCTACGTCACTGCCACAACTCGGAACTAGCATGGGCCTTAAATCAGTGACGGCTGTCGTCTACCCAGTTAAGCGTATTCGAAACTAACAATACACAGAGAGCTGGTCAAAAGTTGAGTCCGCCGAAACCTGAGATCATCATGGTGTAATCTAATAATAATTAAAAAAAAAAAAGCCAGGATGGTGTAATTGGTTCAGGCGTCACCCCGGATAGGCGAAGGTTGCAGGTTCGATTCCCGCTCCTGTCCCAATTTTTCGCCATCACTCTTTGACTTTCTCTTCTAACTTAAATGAAATTAATTAAATAATCACTTTCTCGACTCTTCGTCCACAATATTACTACGGCAGCACTTGTCAATCATACCTCACTCCCGTGTGTGTGCCGTCCTATTTGTCCGTGTTATTGCAATTGAAGCTGATGTCGAATGGATGTTTGAGTGGAGGAGAAGAGACAAGGGAGGTGCGTGGAATGAAGCGGAAAGAAGAGAGAAATTATAAGCATGCCAGCGTCCCAAGAGAGGCAGTTGCGTGCGTGGAGCGGAAAAGAGGTCGTTATTTCCGATCGTAAAATGCAGGATTATAGAAGGGCAGGACACGTGACGGTGTCCGTTTGTATTACTACAAAACGGGACTAGAGCACAAATAGGCGGCATAGTAGTACACCAAGGGCTTGTTCACGCACTCCATAAATCCCCGAGGACCTTTCGTAAAACGTGTACACAGAGGTGCATGACGAAATAAATTCAGCCTTTTTGAACAGCGCATCAAGCGTCACTGCACTAAAAGCGCTGATCTCAAATAACTAGTCGACCGAACACCCACTTCCTGCCTAGCCCGTGCTACACTATACATAGCTTTAACGTGACGGCATCGCACCGTACCAATAGTCATTGCTAGTTGTTCTTTCCGAGAAAAAAAAAGTGTCGTGTAATATATATGCTTCCGAAGGTACGCGCAGCGCAAGAGGGCTGCTGACGTAACGTCAATGCACGCCACGTGTACTCTTTTGAATTTCGTTCTTGATACTATAAGCATTTACTTGATTATTTATTTATTTACTCGATTATTTATTTCTACCATTCATACTTTGAAATATTATAGTACACTATGCTTCGTTGCACCTTAAGGCCAGACGCATTCGACGCTACAAGCTGATGACACCAATCAAACAGCGACAAAAGGGCACCATCATGGTGATCGTCATGTTTCAGTACGTGTTCAATCATCGCCGAACCAATCATAAGCAGAAAAGTCCCAGTGACTTGCGCTTTTGACTCTGCTTGATTGGTCCCATTACCTCGCAGTGTCGGTTGCGTCTGGGCGAAAGCTGAAACGAAGTATAGGACACGTTGCAAGAAAGAATGCGGCGCAGTCTCAACTCAAGTCTCGGCTCAAACGGTAAGCAGTCTCAGCAGAGGCTAAGCGCGCCGCGCCGGTTCAGTCGCTTGCTCGAAGCAATATCGGCGGAGTCTTATGAAAGTCCGAACTCAAGTTCGGATCACTTTAGCAGGGCGAACGCTGGAAAGGAGGCGACCTCCTCTCTGGCGTTCGCTCCGCTGAAGTGGAAAGGGGTGGGAGGAGCTTCCGACTATAAAAGGGCAATCTGGGGAAACTAAAAAAAAAAGAAAAAAGAAAAAATCCCGGGAAAACGAGGAATTTAAACGTGGATGTGACGATTTGCTATTTCCTGTCCAATAAAAAAATCCGACGACGCGAGGCCGCGAAGCGGCAAGCAAACTTGAGTGGCCGTCTTTTTCTCTTTCGCAGTGAGTTTTGGCAAGGGATGGTATTTCTAATGCATGGATTGCAACGACTACAACCGACGATAGACTCATAATAGTGTTATGCACGTCGTGCAAACTGTAGTAAGATTAAACACAAATATTAGTGAGCTGCGTATTTTAGTGTGTTCAGAGCCACCAGCAGGCACGTAGCCAGGATTTTTTTTTTTTTTGGGGGGGGGGGTGGGGGGGCGGGCCTATGACAAAATACTTTATGAGGCGGAGGGGGAGAGGAGGTCCCAGCAAAATAGATGATTTGAAGGGGGGGGGGGGCTCCACCCCCCCCCCTGGATACGTGCCTGGCCACCAGCATAATCATCTGGAGATCATTATATCCTCACTTAGCGTAGTCATCGACGTCTTGCGAATGCTCTAAATAACGGTCCAAATGGAAACGTCTGCGTTTCTTTGCATAATGTGTTTTTTTAGCAAAAAAACGGACTGTTCCTGCGGTGCTTCGCTGCAGACTACGTCGAAATGCGGTCCCCTTTTGACGTTTTTTGTTTTTGTTTTATGAATTATATTTTGCTGATTTTATTGAGACGAACATCGTTCCCTCCCTTAGCCCTTGGTTATAGCAGGGGAGCTTAACCTGCTTCTCTGTCATTAGCAGAACGCCTTTACAAAAGCCTTCTCTGTCCCAAGCAAACGTTTTGACAGCGACTCTTGCCACAAGCTACCGCCAAGTGCTTACTTCTAAATTGTGATGTACTCTAAACGACTCATTTTTCGTGATTTAGGTCAAAGCTGGAGTTTTGGAATAATTCGTGGGTTCTAATTTTCGTGACTCGGTGAGATCTTAATATAGATTCCAATGTGTTTATATTTTACCAGAATTGTTCGCGGGACCTATTTTTCGCAAATTATAGGCGATTCGCGAAATTCGCAAAAATTAGGTCCTCGCGAAAATTAAGTTGTTTACAGTATATCATATTTTCTTTTGCCTTTTCGACGCCGTTGAAGGTGTATCCCAAAACAACCCATTCCCGTTTGAACCCGTGACGTTACAGTCCGTTCTCAAAACGCCCTGTACACCCCAAACCTTTTTCTAGCAGTCTTTTGCACAATACCTTTTGTCTGAACACCTTTCCCTTGTTTTAAAAAAAAAAAGGTTCAAAATGTCAGTTTTTATATTGTATATTAATGCATTCCATAAACATGAATTTCTTTCAAACACTTGTTCAAGTAGGATATTTATACTTAGCCACATTTTAAGCAAGCTCTTTTAAATAACCCCTAATTTACGCTTCTGCGTGGAACACTTTGCGCAATAAGAAAATAAGAAAAAAAGAACGTTTTATGGAGTTTTAATTACACCGGAAAGACAGGGCGATTGGGACTTTATTTTTGCTTTACATTTTCAAGTATGAAATCCTTGTGCACGGAGAATATTCAGAGCCCTAAAATTGCCCTTGCCTTGTTCAGGAAGTCAAACAAAACAATCGCAGTCAGAAAGCTGACACTTTAGTTTAGATAGTCTTTGCAATCTTTTCAGATCAACTTGTTCTCCCTGTCCCGTACGGCACCACCATTTTCATGTTGCAGCAAAGATATTCTTGTCGAGGCCTCATCCTTCTTGATCAAGTCAATGAAACTCTAAATGTTGGGGTGGGCCCTCCTGACATTGCGTTAATCTTTGGGTAGTTCCATTGTTCAATGGCAAAATTTTTATTCATCCAGGTGCCATCGAAATAATGAAGCACAGTGATGACGTCTGAAACACCGAGAAAGATACCTTTTTGGCGCCAAAAGAGTCATGCACGCTATTGTTGGGAGCTCTTTGCACTGCCACCCCTACTCGTTTCGTAAAATGAAAATGACACCCCCGGTGGGTTCCGATTAAAGGGACCGTGAAATTAGTTTTCATCTCCTTTCTCCTTATTTTAGTACTTAAATGTAAAGCGAAATTAGAAATCGCGTGGTCATGACGCGCTTTGGCATCGGAGGCGATGACCCCAAGCTTCCACCGTGCTTTTTAAGCACGCCATGCAACTTGTGACTCTCAAGTGGGGATAAGTGCCGTCAGGGCACTCATTGGCCACGAACGCGAATTCAAATATTCGTCGACGAATTGATTGTTGACGAGCGCATACGTCCGAGTGACGCTCTGCTCGTGTCCAGTGCGTGCAGCTGGGGTAGGCTGACGTGCTTGGGCACCGCGGATGCATCACAGTGAAAAGGCGGAGAACTTTCGAAGGAAAGGAGGTACGAAATAGTCCGCTGTATTTTCAAATTTTTGTACCGAAAAGCAGGATCTAGGCTTTATACGCGTACCTACGTGTACTAGTTTTATATTGGCGCACTAAACGATAAGCGATTAGTAAAATCCCAATTTATCCCAGCCGAAAATTCATTTCATGGTCCCTTTAATGCCTGCTCGAAGTCTGAGAGAATGTTCACCACCGTTGAACACGACACCTGCAGCGGTGAACACATTCGTCAAGTATTGAAATAAGATTCTTCGATGCAGTGAACCTATATGAACATAGGGTGCCTACATGTCTGTCTGTTTGAGGGTGAAGACATCCATTGTTGCCCTGAATGTGCCAGCGCGTGACGCTCTCGCGCACTTGGGGCGTGACTTGGGCGGTAAAATTGTGTCTATGCATTAGACAAAGCAACGGGCTCGATCTGAGTGACACCAGAATGCGCGCGCTTCAAAATGCATAAAAAAACGATTGGGCGGAAAAATGGCTGAGATGTCACCACGCAAGCAAAAGCGCGCGTGTGTATGGAGGCACTCTAGAACAACAGCTAACGCAGCGCCACGCAACAACTCCACTCGCATTCGAACGTTTCTTTTGGAACTTATATCCATGAAAATGCAAACACTGTTTCTGTTTGTTCTTCTAGGATTGCACGATCACGATGGAAGCCATCCTACGTCGATGACAGCAAGAGCTGCTATGCCAGTTGGGTCTACGCGGGAAAGCTATTTTGAGAAAGGGTGAAATGAGGTCACCAAGGAGGCTGAAATATGTTTGAACTGATTCAACTGATAGCGTCCCGTCAAGGGCAACATGACAATGATCGAATTAAGTAGTAGAACCGTGAAGTTTGTTTCGGGAAAGGGCAAAGAGAAAAAAGTTGAAATGAAAAGGTTATTTCGGGTCGGGTTGAGACAGGAAGGGGAAAACGAGAAGGTTAAAATGGGAATGGGTTGAAATGGGAACCACCCGTTGAGGGGGCCTTCTGCAAAAAGTCACAAAAGCAAATGTTTATTTCGCGATCGCATTTATATTATGCGGAAAAGACATAGACTCAGAATTGAGGAACGTATTTAATTAAGCATGTTTATAACGTCAGAAATGGTTTTCGTGCTGGGATATTTTTCCGTGTAAGGCAAACAACTACAGGCAACTGTCTAAAACGCCGACGGTGTTTGCGCTACTCTTATCATAAA
This sequence comes from Ixodes ricinus, assembly GCA_037355805.1. Taxonomy (NCBI): domain Eukaryota; kingdom Metazoa; phylum Arthropoda; class Arachnida; order Ixodida; family Ixodidae; genus Ixodes; species Ixodes ricinus. Next base: position 110,045 of record JAZHYW010024454.1, on the reverse strand, counting down.
GTGTTCCATCGTGCATCAGGGGGAGTGAACGTCTGAGCACAAGTCAAAGCCAACCGTTACATTCTGGAGTCTAGAGAGTAAAGCATCATTGTCATGAGCCTTTACAATGCCTCCTAAAACACGCAAGCGAAGTGGCAAAGCCCCGAGAGGTGTACCGAGTACAGAATATTGTTTGCAGATAGCGTTTTTACAGAAACAGTACAGATCTGGGTGCGCGCTGCAATCCCTGATTCCAAGTGAGCTGGTGCGGGCTTTTGCCGCGACAGCAAAATTGCATTTTTAAAACTCACATTATCATTACCGCTGTTCGCGCTGCAACCAATAACTAAAAAAATATATAGAGTTGAGTAAATCGTCAATTCGTAGCAGGCAGCTCTAAAAAAGTCGCTGAAAACTTCCTTTTGGCAGTTCGTTTTTGCACCGGTTCCGGCGTGTCAGTATGGAATTTTATTAGCTCGTTCCAATATATCTGATATCGATATTCGGTAGGGGTACGTTGCATAGTCAAAGGCGTCTGCGAAGTATTTATTGATTTTTTTCATTTAAATACCTTAGGACCCCCTTAGCGGTTTACATAAGGGGTGGGTAGAAAACAGAAAAAACGGGCGGCAAAAACTCACGGAGAAAAAGCGCATAAAAACAATTCAAAGACAAAAATATCAAAATAGATGAAAAATATACACACAAAATAGTTTGGCACAAATTTAGAATGCGATAGCTAATAAAAGTTCCTTCAATTCTATTGCATCAGGAGTTTCGACAACGTTTGAGAGAAGACCGTTCTAATCAATGGCAGTGCGTAAAAATAAAGAATTTTGAAACATGACTGTTCTGGTTTTTCGGCTTGCTACGCTGAGGGAATGGCCCGTACGAGGGTGATGAGGTACTGAAGATGAGATGTACAATGACCGGAGGCATGGGCTGTAATACAATTTGTGAAAAAGAAATAGCCTAGCAAGTTAGTGACGTCCAGAAAGGAGAGGAAGACTGGCGCGGATTCTAAGACAAGAGACGCCTGTGAAAAAGAATAATCTGAGTCAACGAAACGTAATGCACGGTTCTGGACTCATGGACTCATTCAATCTTATTGGTGAGATAAGCCTGATATGAATCCCAGATGGCAGATGCGAACTCGAGTTTAGGACGGACGAGGGATGAGTAGGCGAGCAGCTTTAGATGAGGAGGGGGTAGTTTAAGGTTACGCTTCAAAAATCCTATAGTCGGTGACAGGTCAAAAACGAGGTAGAAGCTCCTCCCACCCCTTTCCACTTCAGCGGAGCGAACAGTGGAGAGGAGGTCGCCTCTACTCCAGCGTTCGCACTACTAAAGTGGAAAGAGGTCGGAGGGGCTTCCCCTTCGTTCTTGACCTGAGCTCGATTAGCAGAGGAGATAGTGTGGCTGATATGAGCGGTCCTAGAGATCAGATGAAAGGTGTACCAAGGGTGTACGCCGAGATACTTATACGAATCGTTCTTTTGCAGTGGTGTGCTGTTAAGTCAATAGGGAAATACTGAAGGGTTTAAACGACGTGTAACGTGTTACGAGCTTGCACTTCTGAACGTCGAACACATCTACCATTTTTCACACAATGCTTAAATACGAAAAATATAATCTTGTATGAGTAGGTGATCGGATGGGTTAGTCACTTGACGATAAATGACACAATCATCAGCGAAGAAATGAACATCCGATGAGATGGAAAAGGATAGGTCATTAATGTATATCAAAAGAGAAGTGGTCCAAGAGCCCATCCCCTGAGAAGCTCCTGAAGTGACTTCTGCAAGAGAAGATGATGCCTGGTTAGCGGTTACAAGCTGCCCTCGGTGGGTAAGAAAGTTAATGATCCAGTTTAGGGCCGAGGGATCTAAATTAAGCTGAGACTATTTGAATATGAGACGTCTACGGGAAACCTTATAAAATGCTTTGGCAAAATCTAGAAAGATGGCGTCAGTTTGAATATTTGAATCGAGGTTAACATGCAGGTCATGAACAAAAGATGCAAGCTGTGTTTCACATGAAAATTATTCCGAAAACCATGTTGCGGGAATTGATGAAGTGGTTATCGGTCAGAATGTGAATGATTTTGGAGTAGATAATGTGCTCCCTTAAGTTTACACGAGACGTTGTTAGGGAGATAGGGTGGTAGTTTGAGGGAGATCACTTGTCGCCATTTTTGTAGATTGGAACGATCTTCCTCACCGTCCAGTCGTATAACAGAATACCGGTTGACAGGGACTGTGAAAAAATTTAGCCAATATTACGCTTGAGAATTCCTTGGTATTCTTCAAACGTTTTACATTTATTTTATCTATACTTGCCGAGAAAGAAATCTTAAGGTTTTCTATTAAGTTGGCAATGCCAGCAGGTTCGAAAGAAATCCCAGCAATGGGTATGGAGAAAGCATGAGGAGCAGTGCAAAACGTGTCACCAATTTCCTGAATAAAAACTGAACAAAACACATCATTAAGCAACTCTGTACTTTCATCATCAGGCACGAAGGTGTCGGCGTCATTCTTGAGTGTAATAACAGCATCAGACTTCGGAGTAATAACTCTTCAGAACTTTTTCTGGTTACTCTTAAGCTTGCACGGAAGGTCGATGTTATAAAGTATACATTTTTGTGTCCGAATTGTGGATCTGAATTGTTTGTCCAGATCGTAAAATTTATCCCAGTCCGAGTTATACCCAGCGTTTTTCGCTTTACGAAAGAGTCGCTTTTCTTTTTTTTTTTTTTAGCTTAAATATTTTAGAGTTATTAAACCATGGAGCAGAGGAGCTTTCGGTAAACGTTACGGTCGGGATAAAGAGGTCGACTAATTGTTCCATTTTCGATTTCAACCTAAACCAATTATCACAAACAGACCGACTATCAAAATCGAATCAAAAGGCACCAACAAATGTTTTTAGCTCGGCATTCATTCCGTAATAATTACCTTTTTCATCTAACCTCACGGTTTTCTCCGCTTTGATTTAGAATGGATGTGTAAAGAGACCGTGCAGTTAATTGCCTTATGGTCACTTATTTCGCGTAGGTAGTCCATTGACCTTAGGGAGTCCAGCTTAGAAACAAGAATGAGGTCAAAGATATTGGAGGAATGGGGCATTGATCGCGTGGGTTTGGTTGCAAGCTGTGAAAGATTGAATTTGAGGCAGAAATTAACGAAACCTGTCGCCTCGCGCGTATCAAGAGGGGCGGAATCGGATAGGGTAAACCAATTTATTGAGGGGTACTTAAAATCCCCGAAAAGCAGGATGCTAAACCGGGGTATTTCAGGAACAATTCATTGAACGCATCATTTAGGTAAGAAAAAAGAATCACTGAGAGGAGGTCGGTAGCATACACCAATAAGAACTGTACACTGCAAAACTAAAGTTCCTACATACGAGCTTCCTACAAGTAGCGACATTCTTTGAAGCGCCGACTGCGTGACGGTGCAGGCTTTAGGAAGCGAATGGCGGCGCATAGCAGAGGTTTGAACTGAATGCCGCCATTCTTTTCCTGCGTGATGTGCTTTGTCATTTGTATTGGATGTTGTTACTTGTAAAAGAAGTACTTTATACGAAACTGCACAACAGAGCCACAGCATTTCCAGCGGCGACGAGATATTCACAGGGTTGCATTTAAAAGACTCCTTTATTGCAATCAAGACAACCCTCCCCGGCCACTTGTTCTATCTTTGCAAAAAGAGTCAAAACCGGGTGTGTCTGGAAACATTTTTGCTTCAGTCACTGATGATGTCAGCCATGTTTCAGTAAGAGCAACAACGTCACAATCTGTGGATTCTATCAGGCTGCACATCTCTTCTTGTTTTGACATTACACTTCTAATGTTTGTGTAGAAGGACAGCGGCCCGGGGGGGGAGGGTACTTGTCCCTTGACTACGGCGACAGCATCGGCCTAGCTATGTAGGATACTCCTTTACAGCGTTCAATGCCTCATAAAAAAAAAAAAAGAAGAGTTTAGGGCCAATGAGGAGTGTTTCGAAACGCAAAGAGAACGGCTTAGCCTGCTGACGAGTGGAAGATAACAATTGGCATCTGGCAAGCTGAACCGGAGGTGAAAAATCCTCAGACACGGCGAAGTCGGTGTGCTCGAATTTTTTCACACTTGACAAGATTCGTTCCCTCATTTTGTAAAAAGCAAACTTTACTATTATCGGGCGGTTCCTATCGCGGCGACGTTCACCTAGCATGTAAGCTCGTTCGATGATGTCTGGTACAACCTCGATATCAAGACGATGTGAACAAAGATTGATAACCTTCTGTTCAGACTGTGCCCAGGTTTCTTCAGGCAGTCCACACAAAAAAAAGGAAATTAGAGCGCCGCGATTTCTTTTCTGTATCGCCCGTGCGTTCACCCAGCGTCGCCAAACCAACCTAAGGTCTGCCGTGACACGGCGGAGTTCCTCAAGATCGTTTCGGATGGAATTAAATTTGGAAATCTCTTGCTCTATTCGTGACAAGCGGTCGGAAAGGCTGTTGGTCGTTTGGTCAGTCTGAGTAAGTTTGCATTTGATTGATTTCAGTTTGTCGAGCACAGTAGCCTGACCAGCTTCAAGCTTGGTCAACAAAACGAGCACACCTTCTGGTGTGTCAGGACCTGGGTTGGACTTTATATCGCCACAAAGGAGCAACAGTTCACGTACTACGGCACCACACTGGAAAACAACGGTCAGACAACACTGGGGTCCTGGTAGCAAAAGCAAACAGCTATTACTACATTTGTTTTTGGAATATAGTAGGAGGTACACTCCTGTACGAACAAGACGAAAGACAAGTTAGCACTCTTCATGGTAGCGATGCCAGCCACCAGGCCCACAAGCAAGAACGGGCCAAGTTCCGTCTTTTATGGGCGAGCCCTTGTTATCGACGTCGCGTGACTTGTGAACTGGCCGAAGAGAGCACCACGGTCGATTGCGTCCAGCACCAGGCGAGGGCAACCGAAGGCACCGTCATTTTCGCAGCAATCCGTTGAAGCAGGCCACGCGCGCGCACTGGGAAAGAGCCTGACGAGGCGGCGAACTCGGCGAGGAAAACACAGAAGTTCTGGATCTGTGCGAACAAGAGGAAAGGCGAGTTAACACGCTTCATGGCAGCGATGCCACCAGGCCCACAAGCAGAGCACGGGCCGAGTTCTGTCTTTTCTAGGCGAGCCCGGTGTTATCGATGGCGCTTGACTTATGAACTTGCTGAAGAAAGCGCCACAGTCGATTGCGTCCAGCATAAAGCGAGGGCAACCGAAGGCACCGTCATCCTCGCAACAATCCGATGAGGCAGGCCACGCGTGCACCGGGCAAGAGCCTGACGAGGCGGCGAACTCGGCGAGGAAAACGCAGAAGTTCTGGATCTGTGCGAACAAGAGGAAAGGCGAGTTAGCACACTTCGTGGTAGCGATGCCACCAGGTCCACTTTTCTGGTATCGCTATCGGGATCCACTAAAACTCACTAGTAACGGTAACTGTATTATGGTAACGCTCTGTTAAATCGCACTACAAATTAAGTAAACGTGTGCGGAGCGCATGTTTTGAATCGAACTGCGCCACGCCAATCGTAACCTCCGCAGAATGAAAAGTGGGATGGGCGCACCCAACCCAGTTTTGATTAACGCTGCTCTATTCGACTCAAACTTCTCATAAAACTCCTCCCAAGATTACGCTCACACTTATCTACAACATCAATCAGGAAATCTCTAGTACCTAGTAGACCTTTGCGGTAGAGAAAAAAACGAACTGGGCAGCAAGTCACCTTCCGGTAACAGGCCTCACGAAGACACTGAACAGCGTCAGAAAGGTTCTCGGTGATCCCGCGTCCCACCAAAAACAACACGCGCATGTGTAGTGGAGCTGGCAACACTTGACCGTCTAGATAACATTGGTGGATCCTTAGGGAAGGCCTTAGCCTGACCCTTGGGAAACGCGCACACACGTTCCCCTTCGGGAAACGCTATCTCCGACCCCTTCACTTTTCTGTTTTGGCTTTCCCCTTTGCTACCTGTATTCTTCGCAGCGTCTTTTTGGCTTCGTTACAGGGTCAGTGTTAGCGTTTCCCAAAGGGGGTCGTGTGTGGCGCTTCTCCAGGCTCATGCTAACGCATTCCCTAAGGATACACCAATTGATCTTCCTTTAATTGTTTTGCCATCTATTGGGACCAGCGCTAGTACTTGGTTCACACTCCATTTTGTAGCACAAATCAAGGCATAGGCGTTCCGTACACCTGCAAGTTCAGACTCGCGCCCAGCATCCGCACGCGTATTGGCTTCCGCCCCGTAACGTCGCCTAGCTCCCTTTCGCGATTGTCCCACACTCTTCTCCTCTCTACGTGGCGCGCTTCCCTTTCCACCGTTTTGTCCACAGACGGACGCCGTCAGCTTTTCCTCCCTGTCATGTGGCTACTAATGCTGACGCATTAATAAATTGTGGGCCGCCCGTGGGGCCCACATGCCTAGGTGGGCGCCCACATGGCCCTACTCGTAGAGCCCATGGTGGGCCTACGTGGTCAGCCCACATAAGAGTTCACCCGGAAACCCATCACGTTCGGGGCTATTTCATCATTTTCCTCCGGTGCGGGGTGTTGCGATGCATCACAAATTCAGAAAACTCACTTTCCCCGTCTGCCTACCAAAAAGCTATAACAATTTTGATACATGATATTTATCTTAATGATATTGTGAATATTAGCCACACAGCCAAATTTATAGTATATGCGGATGACACTAGCATATTTTTCTCTGGCCATGACATTCATGAACTTATTGATCGATGTAATAATACAATGAAAACACTCGAGAACTGGTTGGAAGCTAATGCTATGCAAGTAAATGAAAGAAAAACAAAGGCGGTTATATTCAGACCCAAAAACAAGCCCGTTCCTACACATCCAGAAATCTTCCTTAATTCACGTCGTATAGAAGAGGTAGATAATTTCAAGTGTCTCGGTGTCATATTTTCCGCCGACATGCTTTGGGACGCTCATGTAAACTACTTGCTAACAAAAACAGCGCAAATTACTGGCATAATTGGACGCATTCGATACCTCCTTCCTGCACAAGTTAAGTTGCTTCTTTATAATTCACTTTTTTACTCACACTTAAACTATTGTCAACTAGTATGGGGGACAACTACATCTTCAAACCTACAGCGTATTCATTTATTACAAAAGAAATATGTTCGCCACATCTATAACGCCCCTTATGGAACACCAAGTTCAATTTTCTTTCTTCGTTCGCGCGTTATCAGGGCACACAACCTATACAGATATCGTTTGAGTGCTCGCTATAAATTAGAAACGCAGAGAAATATAAGTAATATACGCAATCTTTCCCAACTGCAAATAAAAACCTCTAGTTACTCTACAAGACACAAAGAGAGCTGGGCAGTCCCTACAACTCGGCTAAACTCCGGAAAAGAATGTCTCAGTTATCTTTTACCGTCCCTTTTAAACAACTATCACCGCGTTCATTTTGATCTGTACACTTGCAGATATAGTGAACTTCACGCAATGTACGAGGCATAAAAACACACACATATATATGTCTATGTGTACCTGTGTGTATGTGTGTGTGTATATGTCCGTCTATATGTATGTATGTATGTGTATGTATGTATGTATAATGCATATGTGTGTGTTTGCATGTATGTGTATGTATATGTATGTATATTGTGATGAAGTATCTTAAAATATTTTGAATAGTTTTCCCTTTCTTGTGTACAACTTCCCGACCTTTTATAGGCAGTGTTACTCTTGTTTCGTGAATTGCTGATAGTTGTCTTTTGTTCATTGTTATGATGAAAGTACCTTGTATTATTATATAATTTCTTGTGTTCCTTTTAAATGTCTTTCTCGCCACTGTATGTACCTGAGGGGGCTGAGGACCAGTCAAGCTGCTTGGACAGCTTTTTTTCTCAGCCCCCACCATGCTTATACATGGTAAATAAAGCTATTATTATTATTATTATATCAATGAAACGTAAACATAAAAACTTGGACATTTCGAGTGTACGAAATTAAACAAAAAACTGGCCGCATTTTTAAATAGAAACTTGTTGGACAGGTAATCGGTATTCTAAGCCAGATTGAGCCGTGTACATATGAGCGTGTTTGGAATTCTAGTGTAAATTTAATCCTCTGCTTAAAAATTCCAGCCCATGTACGGCCTTCTCAACATACACGCTGAGTAGTAAGCTAATAATAAAGTATTGCGAGCCTAAAATTTTCCTTTCACGCTTAAAATGACAATAATTGGTGATATGATATCAAATTAAGCCGATCTTCAATTTTGAATTCCCAAAATGTGCAGTAAGTATTCTGAATGTCAGAAGAAAGTGCCATTTTGGGGGTTGCACAGGTAGTTCATGATGGTCATTCCCACGCTTTACCCCTTGGAGCCCACATCTACGTTGACCTTACCCCCTATAGCCGAAGTGGATCTCACGGGGGCATTGAATGTGCAGTCCAAGTTGGGCATGCCCACGCGGTGCCCTCATGGAGCCCACCTCTGTGCCAACTCTGCCCCTTTATAGCCGAGTGGTACACAGGGGGCATTGCGTGGGCAATCCAAGTCCCACAGGTGTGTCCTTCTGAAGTTCTCCCCCAACTTCGTTTGAACATTACAGTTTTTGGAAGCAAAATAAAAGCAATCGAGGATTACTGTTAACAAGTAACACAAATAGAATTTTCGAATCAACTCCCTAAGCAGAGGAGGGAGTCCCTCAGGAATAAAAAGTGTTTGCTGGAGGAGCAACAAAAAAGAAAATGTGCGTGTGTGTGTGAAGGGGGGGGGGGGCTTAAAACATACTGTGTTGTAAAGGTTCCTCTTCCCCGTACCTTCGGCACAGACCAGAAAGCGTGGCCGCGGAAACTATAATTTGTTTGTAAAGCCACTCTTGCTAGAAAGCACGTTTTCGTGGTAGCTGACGCTCGCGCCGTTCCTCACGACGGTGCACCAAGCAAGAATTATTTGTCTCTCAAATACATGGCTTGCACTGAGCACGAACCTTCTGCTGCATGCATTTTGCACCACCGGATTTGATTCCAAGAACAAATCGCAATAACCACTAACATAGCACGTGCAAACCGTGTTATACAGTTCAGTTTTCTGGTGAAGTGTAATGTTCGCAACACTAGCAATTGTCCAAATTGTAAAGTTGTGCAGTATATATAGCAATCTCACGATTATATACGGCAGCCTAATAAAGTGTTAAAGCGCATGACTGATAAAGCAGAGAGTTGTAAAGTGACAAGTGACAAGTGACAAGTGACAAGTGACAAGTGACAAGTGACAATACAAGGGCACGTAAAACCGAATATAAGATTAGCCTCCCGAGGCAATCTTTCCCGAAGTTTCGAGTTCATGCAAGCTGTTGCCCAAATGTGATTTATGGTAGGAAGAATCTTCACCTGTCCTTCGCGAATTTTATGTCTAATTAGGTAGGTCACTGCTTCTTTATGTACTTCATTTTTCAATAAAGCATCGTGCATCAAATTCCTTTGAAGAATACAATTCATGATCTTTCTCTTTCTGCACATTTCGTGTCTTTGCCTCGAGATCTATCATGTGAGCACAATGTCCTTTTGACATGCCCTGCGACCCGATGTTTCATACTGCCAAATAGCGAACAAAACATCACGTTTCCGCAGATCGCCTCAGTAACTGGCGTATTTTCAAGTATCGTACTCACGTGTCGGTCTCAAGCAGTTATCTGAACTTCAGGCAGTCAAATTTATTGATGTTAATAAAAATATATTTAATTCCTGACCGAAGATTTACAACATAAATAAAGGGCCGATCACCTTAAAAATATACATCATAAGTAAATGCTCGCCCAAATTACTTGAAATATCCTCTGCAAATTTAGAGGTGTAGAAGTGACTTGGGAAGGCCTTAAAGAAATTCCTGATTTTGAAGCTGTTTTAAATAACTGTGTTCCTGGCACATGTATAACTTCTCAAGCATATAGAAATATGATTGCCTTTTCTGTGCGATGAACAGCAATTTTATGTGTCTTTGGGCTGGACAAAAATAAAGTACACAGGGGCGCGTGGCGGAACTATGACGATTCCGCACGCGGACCATCAGAAAGTGACCAATTAGGTAGCTGCCATGTCGAGTAGAGCATGAAATACTACTTCGTTCTATTACAGAAAAATCATTAATTAGCAAAGGTGATGCTTATTTGCAAATTGAATTGACCGGCATCTTGTCAAGAATAAACGTCAACAGTCAGGCTATGCCAGTTTATCCTATACAAGAAAATGTTAACTTGGATGCACGCTATTTTAGGCCAGATTTGATCTCAGTTCGAAGGTGCGTATAGATTAGAGTGAACAATTTTGATCAATCCTTTCTGCATGATTCTTTTCCTGCGTCACGGTTCTGAGTGTAAACAATGCTAGTTTGGAAAAACAAGCGTTGTGGTAGCCGCTCAGTGTTTCTATAAAATGTAGACTGAAGGGGCTTGTCCCTAGACTTTTGTGACATTTTGTAACTAATATTGGTTTTAGCTCTATGGCGTAGTCATCATATATATCGTGAAACGTACTTCGTAAACAATATTTCACGATATATAAGCCGACGAGGTGCCCATTCCATGATTTTATGCACGGTAATTAATGTCTTAGTTCAAGAGCACAATTACGATTTAACTTTTAATACTGCGACGCCGTGATTGTACCAATCACGGCCATTTTAGGCGACCTACCATACTTCGTCACAACCTTTCAATTCAGGTAAGATATATGTGACTGAGGTAAACAAATGGATGTTGAGTCGTATATACACGACGTCTTGTATATTAATGTAGCTTTTCTTTTACTGTATCGTCCAAATTAAATAACGAAAATTTTTTTTAACTTTTGGTACCCGAAAATAAAAGTCACAATAGTTTTTACGGACGTCACTGCCGGGGCTTATGGTATACGTCGCCGCCATCACCAGGTACTCACATAGTCTCGGTTTTAGGACGCCGCCGGCAACGCTGGACGCTGCAGCACCGTTTTCGGAGCGCGTTTCTTTCTCTCGTGTTTTCGTGTTATGTGCCCTTGCGGTCACAATGGTGCAGTAATCCCCATCTGCGCGATGTTCGGTTGCCGCAGCAGAAGCAAGTCCTCCGCAAAGGAGAGTAACACAATGTCATATATAAGGCCGTATTGTTCGCCGAAAGTGATAAACCAATAGCTTGAAAGCACGAAACTGCCGTCCGAGAGACATCGGAGCTCTTGGCTTGCTCGCATACACTGGGAAAATTTGAAGAACCTCGACAACGACCGTGTCTGTGGTCGTTGTTTTATTACCGGTAAGGAATACACCTGTCAACCGTAATACATGGATTGCTGAAACATTACGTTCGTACTCTGTGCGCTTTGCCACAGAGGCTAAGGCAGCTTTACGATGTCTGGTCACTCTACACGGACTGACAAACCTCTTACTAGATTACGGAGAGCCGCTGCTGCTCTCTTTGCTTTTACCTTTGACGCCGAGCTTCCTTACCTCTATGGTTTTCGTAACCCACTTGTGTTGATAGTGTTTCGGCGGCAGTGCGAGTCGTTAGCATTGCGCATGCGCCGAACGCTGACCACGTTTTCCGCTTTGCGTGCTCTATTTTAGCGTACGCTATTTTTTGAAATTGCGTGCGTACGCATAGCGTCTTTGAGCTATGGCTGAAGCCAACAGGAGCACGGTTAAGAAATGGCGGGTCCCAAGACCGCGGCTGCGGCCGCTGTGGCGGCGTCCTAAGCGCGACGTCAGCGTCATCCTCGCGACTGCAATTCTCAATACAGGACGACACTGCACTCGGTTTGGAAAACCCAGTAAGGTGGGCAACGATTACCGGCAACTTGGTGCTTGCGACGCGCTAACACTTCTCGGCGAAGGTACGGTGTGCGAAGGTCAGTACGGCCAGTACACGAGACCTCTCTTGCCGAGGCGACACAAGCGGGCACGACCGGTCGACCGCTCCCGTCGCACTCACATTTGAACAAATTTAAAATGTTACTCTGGATTAAAAACAAAATATATTCTTATGTTACAGCTTTTTCTGTGTGAAATAAATATTGTTACTGTATCTTGGTGGCGTAGCAAGCGCGAGATACTTGGGCTTTCGCATCGCGGCGGAGAAACGCGCTAGTAAGAGGGGTATTCCAAGGTAAACATTAACAAGTAATGGCGGAACTTCCTGTGGCCGAGATAACTTCCGGTTGACCAGCTTCTTCAAAGACCCCTTGCATAAAACCCGGCAACAGTGTGTCTCGGCATGGTAACCATGGCAACAGCGAGGCGGGCAGCAGCTGCGTGACATGGTGAAGGAAAGGAGGGCGCAACCTCGCTGTGCGCCAACCGAGCTTTAGGTGCTTCATGTGTTGTTTTAAGGACAGTTTACGCGCTCCAGAGTATCAGTGAAGACGCCAACACAGTGCTGTGTCCCGGTCTGCACGCAATATGGATACACTGACAAATTCGGACGGAAGGGAGTACTTATATATACCTATCGGACCGTCCGCTGCCGCGACCGTTTGGCTAATCTCAAGAATTCGCGTGCATTTCCTTAATGAGGATAATATATTGGTTCTGCATTATACTGCTTTGAGTTTTCGTTACTATTGCTGTTAGCCAGGTATACGTTTGACGCGGATAAACGAGCGTCGGCTTTACCCAACGGATCTGTTGCCTTTCGACCGGCCTCACGATTTTGCACGATCGCACATTTTTTTGGTGTTGCTCGGTAGACAGATACCATTGGCGAGGCTAAAGGAGCAGTCGAATTCCGGTATCAGTCCTGCAAACATTTTCTACACATCAAAAATAAACGCGCGCGCGCAAAGAAAAACAAAAAACTTTATTTTGCAGGCGCGTTTTTTTTAGATCTTCTTTTATGTTATTGAGGCATCCACTAACACCATGTTACTTTATTCTTCCATGCAGAATTGGGACAGCACCGCATTAAATTCCCCTTGACGGCATCTTTTTATGCAAGTTTAGTGGGGACTTGCAGACACATCATGATTTGTCATATCATCTCACCATCTTTGTTTTCAGGTTTCATACCTCGCAAGCTAGCTCGCAAGGTTATTTTCCCAGCCGGCGGCGGGAAACAGAGCCGCGTTACTTCATTTGCCATGCCATTTTTTCACGCAGAGCCAGCGGGCCGAAGAAAAACTTTCCTTCACCATGGAAAGCGCGCACACTGTTGCCCGAGGCGCACAGAGTTGTCACACTTTTGAAAGGGGTCTATAAGCAATGGCTGTTTCGACGTCCACCGTCAAAATATCTCACAAATTATTTAGACGTCTGTGACGTCACTTCAGCAAAATGTCAAAATAGTAGCTTTATGATTTCGACGTCCGCCTTTAATGCAGCCGTCGCAGTGGTAGGGTGGAAGCTGATCGTGGTTTCGTTCTGCTTAGCTTCTGATGATGATTGTCGGTGTTGTGCTGTGTTGACGTTTCGACGGATTCATGTGTTGCGTGCCTAAGAAGTTTCGGTCCTAGTTGGCAGTGGAAATGTCTTATTCAGCATGTGTGTGGGACTGGCTTGACAGTTGATCCTTTCGGACGTGACACGCCCGGTGGCGATGTTCTGAGCGTTCTGAGCTCGCATCTCGGCACGCGTCTCACTTAATTTTTTTAATTTACAATAAAGGTGAGCTGGATATCCCTCTGCCTTCTCTGCATGTAACAAATGTAGGTGAGTACACTACGTAACACTGAGAAATTTAACGCTCTTTTCGTGCCTTTATATCGTGCGAGCGCGTCTTCGTATGGTTGCAGTCTCGCTTTGCATCTGGCTCCCGCCCTTTCTTTAGCAGTGTTTCGTGAGTTCGTTGTTTAGTTTATATTTTCTGTTTGTTTCTTGTATAACGAGCCGGTTAATTGGGTTAACTACGGAAGGATCGGGATGTTAAACAAAAGGTTGTGAATGCAAACATTGCCTCCTTGATGTTTCTTGAGCGGTGCAAAAGAACAACGGTTCTTACGCGGTTGTACGAGCTACACACACTTTCCAATCAACTGCAAATCTTATGACACGGCATACAGCTTCTTTGTCTATATAAAACGCGTGAAATAAATCATGAAAAGCAGCGGTGCCTCATTCTGTAATGCTGGGCACAACCAAGCAAACGTTACGTGCGGCCTAAAAGCTGATGTACTCTAAGAAGGTTTTTTTTTGTATTTTATTTTATTTAAAAGTTTATGAAAAAAAGAGCAGCCGACTGCGTGACATTTGTTTTCGGAAAATACGTGTCGAACCGCGACGCTGCCTGCGAAACAAGATTTTTTTTTCGCCAGTTTTGATCGCTTTTTAGTCAGGACTCGGAAACTCCAAAGTTCTCGTGAAAAGAATGACAAAAGTATTCTGAAAGGGAGACGTCAAAATGTTTTCGACACTATTTTCACGCCTTCAGTAAGTGGCGTCACGGACGTCAAAATAATATTAAAAATGATTTTGAAAGTGGACGTCGAAATAGTCACTGCCTTTGGATTATGGTGCCTGGAGCGCGTCTCCGACTGGTTTGTTTAGCGTCCTATGCCGCCCATTCATCACAAGTGGTCTCCGTGGAGAAAGTCACGTGGACCTACCTGACGACCCCGTGGAAACTTGTGTACACGTGCGATATTCAACGAGGTTAGACGCCCACGAATCAACCGAGGCATCTAATTGTTTCGTGTTTTTCGTGCACGGGAGAGCGTGTGTGAAAACAGCGTCGCTTCGTCAGCTGCGCGAATTGGGCGGCTTCGCCGTGAGTGTTCGTGCTCGCCAAAAAGAAACTATACGCTACGCCTTTAGGGCGTAGTTGAAGGAGGGTGCGAAGGATTGTGCCACTCGTGCTCGATTGTGCCCGGGAAAAGAGCGTTTTCGTTTTCGACGACGTGTATAGAGGTCTCGTGATTGGGAGAAAGCCGTCGCAACGCAGTTTCGAGTACGATTGTGCCCCTCGTTCCCCGCAAAAAAGCAAGCGGCGTGTTTCCGACGAGGAGTGGAGATCTCGGGATTGTGACAACGTCCACCTACCGCGGCGTGCGCGGACGTCAAAAGGCTATATCTTAGATTCGAGAACCCAGGCGTTTCGCGTCCGATTTGTTACGATTACGCTTGACATACCGCATTTCGTCGAACTGTTCTCTCTGGGCAGACACACACAAGCGATGTTGTGTTTGACGACGTGGGTGAGTAATAAAATCGAAAGGATGGTACCGATGCTCTTTCACGTCTTGCTTTAATCGTGTCACGAACAGACGGTTTATTGCATGCTGAAAATGGTGAAACGGAAAATCTGGCTCTCGAGCTTCGAAAATTGACGTGTCTGAAATCAAGGTGATACCGAAACCCAGATTCGGTTTCATGTGAAAAGATCTCCCATTCTGAAGTCCTCCGGTCCTCCGCTACACAATTCTCAAAATTTACGATTTTTTTTTCTCCGGGGTTTTTTGCTGGCGTTTCTTCGGGACTCACATAAACCGTCTGTTAAGAAGCTCGCATGCACACGAAAAGTAACGTCAAAGAGTATTTCTGCTCTTAGATAAAACAAAAAAAAAGCGATAAAACTATTATTTTTTATTACATATTTTATGCAATACCAAGTTGGTCTGTGTTATGAAAACCTGGGTTCAAGCAAAAATATAAAGTTATGTCTGGGCGTATATTAATTGATCTTTCAATTAACCTTTATTTGCCTAAGAAGTCAAGTGTGATTCGTTCGATCAAGTTCATTCGCTGTCCGGAACAGTCGGATCTGTGCATCTTTGATTTCAAAATCAAGCGATCCTATAGTGTTGAGCGTGAAATCGACGCTCGCGTGACAGAAACTGTTCGCGCTTGACGGCCGTGGCTCGCTGCATCTTTGATTTCGCGGAGATCTTCCATAGCAAAGTTGCCCACTTAATTACAAGGCATTACAGCACTTCGAGAAGCCAGTGGAAGGGGAAAACGTAACAAAAGACCGATTTAATTGCGGAACACACGAAACATAGCGGTGATGTTGCCCTTTAAAAGCATGCAAACTTTAACCCGAATCGGAAGTGTCCTCGGCTCCCTGTCATGGCGGCCGGAAGCGGCCCGAATACTATGTATTCTAAAGCTCTATTGCGTAGCGCGCGCTAACGCAAGCACTAAATTTTGCGCTAGCGTGCGCTAAAATCGCGTGCGTTATTCTAGAACACCCTAACGCCCCAAGTACAGGCACGTTTTTTAACGTACAGGCGAGCCTTCAACTCTCGCGGACGGTACGAACCTCGACTGAATGATCACCAAGCGTCTGGACTACGAACGCTGTGAACAACCCCCGCCCTTAACGAGCCTTGCCGGTTTGCATAATGCATTTTATGAATATTTTGAGGTAAAATGTTCTGTTCAGTGATAGAAACTGTGTGTGGTAGCTCATGCATGTGGATGCTGTAATATATACGCACGATACGCACACCGTAGCGATGTCGTAGTCGAGCAGCGCACGAGCGGTGGCGGTGTCCGCGTCTGCTTCTCAGTACCTGGTAATGGCGACTGGCGAGCGGGGAATGGGGAATTAACTTCACGTGAAAACTATGCATAGTTTGTCGTTTCACGGCGGAAATAATGCGTACAGCCAAAACAACGGTGAAAAGATATTATCAATTTAGCGGTTCAAACCGGTTCGAACCTGTGTGAACCGTAATTTTGGCTACCCGGAACTGAACAGGAAATGAACCTAAAGCCGTGAAACCGAACCGAACCGATAAAAATCCTGGGCCGCACAGTTTGCGGACATTTCGTAATCAAAAACCGCACCTAAAAGATATATATATCATTAATATATATATATATATATATATATATATATATATATATATCTTATGTTGAGATAACCTTATACGTGTCTACGGGTGCAGTTGCTTGTGGCCTTTTTAAATGCGATAGCATTTAAAAAGTCTGCAAAAATTGCACAAATAGAAGGCAACACGACAGGTAAGACGAAGTCGTCATAAGCTAATTATTACGGACATTTCTAATTTGCCAGTGCACCCATACATGCGTGTTTGAACAGGAGATTGGGGAATAGGAGGCCCTCTTTTCGATTAATTCTCTTCCTGTTCCTATCGCCATTTTTCTAATCGATCTGGAATTGTCCGCGCCGTCGGAGCTGACGACCACCTCATCATTTATCCTCCTCATAATTATCACGGCCGTAATCACCTTCCGTTGGGTAAATGCTGACGAAAAGTTATCACGCGCCGGAATTTCTTTGGTCTGGCGTTGCCCCAGTTTAGTTCATACTTCGGTGATAATTGAGTTACGGTACTTTAATTACTTTTTAAGTGATTTGTAACTGTCATCCGCTAATTTTGACTAAAAATTTGTAGATGTAATTTAATTACTGTTTAGCGTCCGTGATTACAAAAAATTACCGCATCTCCACGTGGTGAATGATGTGGATTGGGGCGAAGCTCTGATGGTGCTGATGATACTG
This sequence comes from Ixodes ricinus, assembly GCA_037355805.1. NCBI lineage: Eukaryota > Metazoa > Arthropoda > Arachnida > Ixodida > Ixodidae > Ixodes > Ixodes ricinus. The sequence goes on along the minus strand of JAZHYW010024454.1, from coordinate 92,613 downwards.
ATTTTATTGTTCATAGGTAGTGCTGATGGTGCTGATTTTTTTATTGCTCATAGGTAGTGCTGAGTTCCGGATTGCGTTTCCACTTCATTATTACTGCTTTATGGTTGGTGAAATGCAGAGCCAGTGGTTCTTCTAGCGGACCAGCTTGGATCCGTTAGAAGCCGTGGGAACGCATCTCCACCGCTTAAGTCAACGGTCCATGTCAGAAAGAGAATGTGTGGTATGGAACGTGGTTATATGCGCATTTGAGCATTTGACCGCAGCGCCCTCTCGTCTATAAACGTTAAACCAATGCATGCAAAGTTTAACGCGATTATATGCGCATTTGACCGCAGCGCCCTCTCCTCTATAGACGTTGAGCGGCTACATGCATCGTTTCATCCATGACAGAAACCCCAGCTCTTGAGTTACTACCACATCTCAGAGCCCCCTACTCGTCCCGCAGTCGTGGCCGAGTGGTTAAGGCGATGGACAAGAAATCCATTGGGGTCTCCCCGCACAGGTTCGAATCCTGTCGACTGCTCAAACATCTTTTTCTTTTTATGTGAGCACGGACGCCGGACGGACGGACGGACGGACGGACGGACGGACAAGGCTAGGCCCTAAGGAGCTTCGGCCCTAAAAAAGCGAAAGGGCCTCTACAACCGGTATGTAGTTAGTGGTTTGCCCTCCTTGACAAATATAAGATCTTTTTCACCCTTCTGCGCCACGCTGAACTGCGGACAAATTGTTCAAAGCCATTCTGAAGTTACTGCAAAAGACTGGCCCGCCTCACAGTCTTTTGAAGAAAATTATTTTGAAATAAACCCGTTTCTCTTTCTCTTTTTTCTCTCCCTTTGACATAAAAAACGAGAGGAAAAAAACGAGGCCGAATTATGGTAAAATAAATTTTACATATGATAAAATTTACATTAATTGCTACGTCAAAATTTAAAATGATCATTTCGCACGTCATTTAGTTGACAGTGCAGGTGGAGGATTAGATACGCTATACCATATCAGATTTCTTAAACCACGAAAAGAAAATGAAATGGCGCAGTGACAAAGCAATTAGGGAGAAAACTGGAGGAGACACAAGCGCTTGTGGTTGTCTGCCGCCTCTATCCCGTCGTCAAACTGTTTGCTTTGCCCCCAAAGCATACACCAAATGAGCATTGTTCTGCTGTTCAGTATGAATTGTGCAGCAGAATGGCTATAAATGTTAAGATATATCAAACTAAAGTTTCGAAAACTTTGAAACATAGGAGTGATAACTTAATGCTGCCTGAGATTTATTCGTGTAATAGGTAATCTGTTGCATATTTCCCGGCGAATACATTGGTACGCCCATAGTCAACGAACACCATGGATTTTGTATAACACGCAACCAAGCCCCAGCTACTGCACTACCATACGTACATATTTTTGTGTAATATTACATCATACTTGACGAACGGTGGCTGCAAGTTAACCGTTACAGTAAAGCCAATAGAACATTCAGTATGGTAAGAGTGTATTGCTATTGCCTGTTGGTTAGTAAAAATCTTCTAAATTGACAAAACTCTGATAAATATTCACAAATTAAATAAGGTAATAGAACTACCGCAAAAACTCGCTAAAATTTCTGGCCGTTGTTGATCTATGTCGGTGTCTTTCAAAATATTGCTGGATTCATCTTGCTGAAACAAATTTTCAAATGTTACTGAAATTCCCGAAAAGAACTTGTTTTTTCCATCTTTTTTATTTTCCGGCTTTCAAAATTTTTTGAATTTTTGCATATCTAGTGTAGAGACATCCCTAACATAAAAGCCGAATCAACTGTATCCGCTGGAAGTCTACTCCTTGAAATTTCTTTCAAAACAATAATTCGTCCCCCGTAAAAAAACAAAAAAAAATATTTTTTAAATTATTTTCGATTTTTCCATTTCCTAGCCGGGTAGCGACTTGCTCCGTAATGGGGGCCCACACCACTCATGGCTATCCATTTTTGCTCTGGACTACAACAAAAGCAATAGCGACGTTACAAGAAATTCATTACAATTACAACTGCCTTTGCAATAAATTTGTGATACTGCAGCCCCTTTCATAGAGTCACTGGAAATAAGATTAAGGGCATCACATGTGACGAATCTCAAACGCTGCATAGTGAGTCATCTGAAGCGTGGAACTTACCTATTTTTGACTGAGACGCAGTGTTCACCGGGATCCCGACATCCATTCACAAAATATCCTTTACCGGATTACCGTTGGACATTGTCGAGACAGCCACAGGTGGGAACCGGGTTCCACCCGCGTGCTTGCACGTCAGTGATCTGCCGGTCCGTGGTCCCCCGTTGGGCGACACCCAGCAGGCTGCGGACGAAACAAACGTCAAACCGGAGACCAGCTGCGTTTTGTGACGTCTTTTTGTGCCCTGACATTTAGGCGTTTTGCTACAACCTGAATGAGCGCGCTAAAAAAAAAAAAACAAAAAAACAACAGAAGCGTAACAAAAAAAAAAACAAGAACCACCATTTTCAAAAATGACTTTACTCATTTTAACCTTTCTCAGAACAAATTCCCCATTCCAACCCGGCTCCAAATAACACTCGCTTTAACCTTTATCAAAATAACTTTATTGAAAACCAAACAATTCTTTTTCAACCTATATGTTTTTATTGTCACGAATGACAATTGATGAGGCAACGAAAACTGAAGCAAACTAAACGTTTAATGGGGTAAACTTGTGCCCAAACCAAGATAGAAAAACAAAATTAAGGCTCCAATCTACGCTGTGAAATGTGGTTGGACAGCGAAGCTGTGGTATCACCTGCAACGGTTGCCCACTGCACTATAAACCCTTTTTATGGCAAACGCCACCAGGTGGTGCTCCAGTGTTTGACGTCCCAAAAAACTTCCGGTTTATAAAAGAATGAACGACGAGTTGCCATAGCAACGAGGCAACCTTAACACCGCTGCTTGAAATGTAGATGAAACGTTTAATCACAAATTCACCAGGCGAACGCCAAAAGAACGAAGGAGTTCGCGATCTGTTAAAATGCTTCGAGTATTCTTGTAAACCAACTTGCCTCCTCCAAGGTGTAATATTGTTCAGCCGAAGGCCCTCGTTAAATCTCTCCCTTTGTTGTACGTTTAGCATTTACGCTTTCTAGCACTGGTGACATAAGCACGCTCAACAGGCTTGCAAAGACGGTGCGACCGGAAGTCGCTTGGTACGCAAGCGGCAGTTCATGTTTGGAAACCGCGAAAGAGTCGAAACCAAATGATTGACGAAATAAAAGTGAATTCACTGTACCAAAACTTTGTTTTTATATATAAATGAGAGACTTCGTACGCTGTCGTCGCCGCGGCAGCTTATGCAACCGCAATCTTTACCGAGACCCGCATGTGATGAAAAGCGCTACGTGCTTATCATCTATCATGTGATTTTGAAACTTGTTTTGTGGTTTTCTTATTGAAACAAGTGTCGAAACCAACTGATAAGCAATAGGACGCGCGCGAACGGTCATAAGGCGCCCGCGTGGGTCTTCCGACTTCCGTAGACCATTTTATCTGTCGACTACTGTTCTGTCGACGGACGCGAAAAAACCCGACCTAGAGTCATATACAACTTCGCAGTAAAAGGCTAGCGTCACAGGTGTCATTGGCGGCGAAACAGCAAGATCGAACGCTGGGGCGAGATGACTCCCGCTCGCCACGCGGAGCCCTTACGTGCGCGTGTGGGTTTCTGGAACATTCGGCGTAGAACGTTCGGCGCGTAGAACATTCGTAACTCGATCAGACGACAAGGTTCTCGAAATTACGAGAGCGCTAAACCGAAAGAATAAATTAAAGTTCCCACTCCCAGGAATCGAACTCTCGGGACCCCGCGCGAAAACCAAGCACGGTATAACCACTCGGCCACGCACGTGATCGCTCGTCGACGCGCGTGGCATTACTCCCCCTTTGAAAAGCGCAGCTTCTCGATGCATCGTGCCAAGAAATAAAGCAGCAAGACAAACAAAAATAATGGCAAACTACGGATGTTTGTAAAACACAGTCCTATCGAGCGTATAGCGCGAAAACGCAGTTCACAATCCTATCGATCGTAGAACCGCTTGAGGCGCACTACGTGGACGACTTCCGGTGGTGGAGGGCGGCGTGATGAAGTCCGTGTTCCGTCGGGCATCCCCTCGTAGTTCAGATCCCCGAGTCGACGAAGCACTTCTCAGGGTCCGAAATAGTGCTTTAGGAGTTTCTCGCTTAGACCACGTTGTCGTATCGGGGTCAAGACCCACACACGGTCTCCGGGCTTGAAGAGAACGTCGATCAGACGAAGGTTGTACCGGGTAGCGTAGGCACATTGTTAATCTTGAATCCGGAGTCGGGCGAGCTGGCGAACTTCTTCAGCTCGTTGAGCAACCACCTGGGCGTCATGGCTCCCATCGTCAGCTGGTTCGTGGGGCAGCATCGCGTCGAACATGGCCGTTACTTTTCGGCCATGCACCAGCTGAAACGGTGTTACTCCTGTGGTCTTGCACCGCTGTGTTGTAAGCAAACGTGACTTAAGGTAACACCTCGTCCCACGTCTTGTGCTCTACGTCGACATACATGGAGATCATGTCGGCGATAGTTTTGTTTAGCCTTTCTGTTAGTCCATTTGTCTGCGGATGGTACGCAGTGGTTAGACGGTGGCTGGTGCTACTGAGACGAAGGATTTATTGTGTCAGCTGGGCCATGAACGATGATCTACGGTCTGTAATGAGGACTTCGGGGGCGCCGTGCCGGAGGACAATGGACTCGATGAAAAGCTTGGCGACTTCAACAGCCGTACCTGATCGAAAGGCTTTTGTCTCGGCGCACCGGGTGAGATAATCGGTCGCGACGATTATCCACCGGTTTTCTTTTGTCGATGGTGGGAATGGTCCAAGTCAATCCATTCCAAGTTGCTGGAATGGGGCAGATGTCGGCGCAATAGGCTGAAAAAGTCCTGCCGGTCTCGTCGGTTGTTTTGTTTGTCGTTGACACTCGTGGCAATATCGGGTGTAGTGATGGACTGTCTTCGCAAGCTTGGGCCAATAGTACTTCTCGCGTATCCTGGAAAGAGTCCTGGTGTAGCCAAGTTGTCCCGCCGTCGGGTCATCGTGGCAGGCTTGAAACATCTTTTCTCGAAGACTGGAAGGGATCAGCCACAGCCACGCTGTGTTGTTGTCGCCGAAGTTCTCCTTGTAGAGCACACCTTTTCGGATGGAGAAGGTTGGCAGTGTTCATATGAAGGCGCGGGGAACAGTGCGCCGAGGAAACACTCGTCGTCGTCGTCTTCAGTGCAGGCAGGACCGGCCTCGACGGGGGCCCTTGACAGATAATCGGCGTCACTGTGCTTTTGGCCGGACTTGTACACTACGGTCATGTCGAACTCCTGCAGTCGCAGACTCCACCAGGCGAGGCATCCTTAAGGGTCCTTCAAGTTCGCGGGCCTTCAGAGCGAGTGGTGGTCTGTGAGCACTCGGAACGGACTTCCGTACAAGTGCGGGCGAAACTTGGGGATGGCCCAGACAACGGCGAAGCATCCTTTCTCAGTCGTAGAGTAATTACCCTCCGCTTTGGACAGTGTCCGGATTGCATACCCGCTCTGTGCCCTCCTGTATCTGGAGTATCACCGCGCCAAGCCGCGTGTTACCTGCGTCCGTGTCAATTTCTGTTTGTGCATGCTGGTTGAAATCGCCAAGGACGGGAGGTGTTTGAAGTCCTTGTTTAAGCTCGTCGAACACCCGCTGGTGCTCTTCTGTACACTAAAACTTTACGGAATCTTTTCTAAGGTATGTCAGTGTTGCAGAAAGCTTCACGAAATCTCGAATGAAGCGCCTGTGGAGGGCACTGAGGCCTAGGAACCTTCTTACGGCCTTTATGTCCGACGGCGGAGAAAATGCGTCTACGGCGCGCGTCCTCTCGGGGTGAGGACGAACACCCTCGCTGCTCACGACGTGGCCTAGAAACTTGAGCTCACCATAAGCGAACCGACATTTCGTTGGCTTGAGAGTTAGTCCAGCAGCCTTAATGGCTCGAAGTACGGCATGGAGTCGTCGTACGTCTTCGTCGAAGTGTCTTGCGAACCCTACAACGTCATGGAGATAGACGAGACAGTTCTGTCATTTTAAGCCTGCTAGCACGGTGTCCATGGTACGCTGAAAGGTCGCCGGCGCCATGCATAGTCAGAAGGGCATCAGTTTCAATTCGTACAGTACGTCGGGCGTGACGAAGGCAGTTTTCTCCCGGTCCCGTTCGTCAACCTCGATCTGCCAGTACCCACTTTCCAAGTCCATCAACGAAAAGTATCGGGAGTGGCGCAGACGATCTAGAGTATCGTCGATGCGGGGGAGCGGGTAGACACACCATTGAGTCGACGATAGTCCAGGCATAATCCCACGGTTCCGTCCTTCTTCTTTACGAGCACGACAGCCCATGGACTGCTTGACGGCTGGATGATGCCATCATCGAGCATTTCCCGAACCTGTTCTTGGATGACTTCCCTCTCTTACAAAGAGACAAGGTACGGTGACTGGTGGACTGGGTGCACGCCGCCTACGGTAACAATGCGATGTTTCGCCACTGGTGTTTGGCGAACTTCCGACGACGTGGCAAAACGGTCACTGTATTCAGCGGGGAGATCAACCGGTTGCCGGCGCTTTGCAGAGCGTCGAATCGAAATTCTTATCGGTTCGGTCCGGGTTCGTGTTCACGGCCTTCGGTTCAGTTACGGTTTAGTTATGGGGAGCAAAATAAAGGTTCAAATCGGTTTGAACCGGTTTGAACTGGTTCGAACCGGTTTGAACCGCGAAATTGAGAATATATTTTCGGCGTTACTTTGGCAATTATCACTATTTCCGCCGTGAAACGAGTAACTATATCGCTTGTTTATCGTTCGTACAATCCACTTTCATTTTCAGGTACCGAAAATATAAAGAAATCGCGTTATTTAATTTCAACGCAACAGTAAAATAAAATCTAGATCAACATACAAACCGTCGTGTTTATACGACTCGACGTCCATTTGTTTACCTCAGTCACATATATTTTACCGGAACCGAAATGTCACGAAGTATGGAAGGTCGCCTAATATACCCGTGATTGGTAGAACTTTGCATCGCAGCATTAAAAGCTGAATCGTAGTTGTGCTTTTGAACTAAGAAATTAATTGCAGTGCATAAAATCATAGAATAGGTACATCGTCGCCATATATGTATAATTAAATATAGTCTACGAAATTCGCTTTACAATATACAGAGTGCGGCCGTAATGATACACATATTTGGCACGCTTTGCAAAATTCAATTTCCAAACGTACTACATACCTGATATTGGGCACTTGAACGTGGTTTCGCAAAAAGATTTATGCCTTTTTTTCTTTTTCTGTTTTTTAAGAGCTCAACTCTGAGGTAGTGAACTATTGGAAATAAAGCAAAATCAGAGGCCGTGTGTTTCATATGTCCTATAAGAGCTAGCCTGTTTGTCGTCTGCCCTCTGGTTTATGAGCTCGCTCTCGGGTGGCTTGCTAAACGCAAAAACGCTAAATACCAATGGCAGAGGTTGGGCACGAGCAAGATAATCGCGATAATTAATACTTTTAACGAAATATATAAACAATGCCCACCTGGGAGCAAGCTCACAACACAAACCAGGGTGAAGACGACGAACATCTGGCATATATGGCATAGGAAATGTGCGGCCGCCGTTTTTGCTCTTTTTGTAATATTTTACTATCTCTAACTTTAGCTCTGAAAAAAAAAATTGCCATGAAACGTCTTGAGGTACTACGTTCACGAACCCGATTTCAGGTATGTACGTTTTGAATTCAAATCTTCCAACGCTTGCCAAATGTGTTAGTCCTTGCGACCGCACCCTGTATATGATGACGACGCAACTTAGCTAAAAGCCATAATATTTTTAAAATGTCACGAACGTTTTAGGGCAGGCCCTTTCAGTTCTACCGAAGTGCTCTAGCGTTACGTCCGACGTAACCCAAGTTACGTCCAAATCTCCGCCTTCCCTAGGTTCACGGGGAGAGAGAGGAGGGCCGGGGGGGGGGGGTAGGTATACGCGTTTCAGTGCTCCGTCCGGACGTAACCGGTAGCCACAGCGTTTATTGAAACACTGAGCGGCAATCACTACGCTTGTTTTCTTAACCGACATTGCTTACACTCAGCACCGTGATGCCGGGGAAGAATCATAAAAAAAGGAGTGATCACAATTGTTCACTCTAATCTATATTGACCTTCATACTAAGATCAAATCTGCTCTATAATAGCGTGTATCCAAGTGAAAATTTGCTTGTACAGGATCAACCTGGGATAGCCTGACTGTTGAGGTTTGTTCTTGACAAGATGCCGGTCAATTGAATTTTCAAATAAGCATATCACCCTTGTTAATCGATGATTTTATAGGGAAGCTGTTTATGGCTAATGTTGCATAGATTTGTCGTGTGCAGTGACTAAACATTCTACGCTCGCACCATCGCACGCGCCGCACGCGCACGCCTTCCCCGTATAAAAGATTCGAAGTAAATAACGAAAATAAAGCTTTGACGAACGCGCGTGCAAGATGCCATTTGTTTTAGGCCTTTGCTTTAGAACAGTTACTGCTGCAGACGCCGGCGCCGCACGCGCACGCCTTCCCCGTATAAAAGATTCAAAGTAAATAACCAAAATAGAGCGTTGACGAGCGCGCGTGCAAGATGCCATTTGTTTTACCATAGCCTCCTCTATACTCACAAAGCCGGGCAGTTGGACGACGGAGCCATAGAGTGCCCGTCGTCCAACTGCAGTAACAACAGAAATAAACCTTATCGAAGCTTATTTTTGTTAGATTCCTCCTTTTTTTAAATTGAAGGTTCATTTTACTGCGTTCCCAATTAAAAAAAAAGAATATTCAAAGACAAAATATTAATGTTTGGGTACCATGACCCATCGTCCTGAAGAACCTTTACAAGCTAAAAGGCAAACCCCTTTTGATATGTCAAAGGAAACTGAAGTGGCACCTGCTCAAGGTCCACTGATTCTGTGCTGTTATAAATTTTATTTGAAAAACACCGTATGTTTTGCTTTTTATTTCGTCGTTTTGACCTCAAAATTTGGAGTTCTTCGGATACATCTGAACTGACAAAAAATGTACCGGCGAGTGTTATCCGGATATCTTTTAATTTGTCCGAAAATACGGAACCCTAGTTATGTGGCGTCAGCGCGACGTGCGCCTCGGTAGCGGACTGTTGCGCGTCGAGGAGGAACAGCGCTGGCGGTAATGAGGGTGTGTGAGAGGAGCCTCTGGGTGCATTCTTAACTTGCACCTGACTATTGTACGAGGGGTATTCAATAAGTCGTGCCTCCTGGGTTGTGACTTCTTTTTAATTTAGTGATGAAATTCAAAGATGTTACATTCAAACGAAAGAACGAATGAAAGATATCGTCCTGTCCCCACCAGCGGCGATGCACTTACGCCACCGGCGCATCTAGTCCCTGCGTGCAGTAGTAGAAGGATGAGGGCGGCTGTTGACGAAACCAACGGCGCACTGCATTGGTGACCTCTTCGTCGAACGCGAACTGCGCGCCGTTCACATGTTTCTTCATCTTGGGAAGCATTGAAGAGTTGGATGGCGCTGGGTCCTGCCTGTAAGGTGGATGAGGCAAAACATTTTCGAACTGCGGTTCTTCCAGCGCGGCGTTGGTCTCGTCAACAGTCGCCCTCATTCTTCTACAACTGCGTGCAGAGGGTGCACCGGTGGCGGAAGCGCATCACCGCTGGTGGGGACTACATGGAAAAGTTACGTGCTCCTGGGCAAGAAGAGACTCCAGACTTTCATTTGAATGGAACGTCTTTCGATTCCATCACCGAATAAAAAACATACAGCCCAGGAGCGAAACGTATTGAATACCCCTCATAGTTTTGTTGACAGCCTTTCGTTTCAGAGAGGAAAACGGAACAAATCGGCGATCGCGCTTGTTCGCGCTAACAGTGTCCCGCTTGCATACCTTTCCGAGTGTTGTACTTCTATAAGAAAGAAATTATTTTTCTCAGTGGGTATGCATAGCTCTAAAAAACTGTAATCTCGTGTTGTAATGAAAATAATCATTAAAAAAACTAAAAAAACGAAGAAAAAAATTATCTCTGCTTCCCCCCCAAAAAAAAACAACAACAACAACAACACAAAAAACATTAAGATAAGGAGAAAGACAATTAATAAATAAAATGAAAACATACATGAGAATACAAAGATATCCAGATACACATAATTATTTAAAACATTAAAAGAAAATACGATTTTTTTAATTGTTTCCAATTCAATTTCTTATATACTCCAGTACGCAAATTCAAACAAGAACAATACAACTTCCTCGTCGTCAAGAAAACCAAAGACATGAGGGAAGACCAAGCGGAACAACAATTATAACTTAATACCAAAAGAAAAAAAAACACAAATAATCATCAATGCCTGCAAGATTTTTCCAAGTTCGTTCCGATGCCAAGGTTTTACTGCCTCCCTGTTTTTCTTTTAATTGACTTTAAGAAATAAAGAACCTTTTGGCTAATTATGGCCCTCATTTTTTGTTTTAAATTGAATTAAACCTGTTGTACCGTCAGGTGGTGCAGGTAGAGAGAAAAAAGTTTGTTCCTTTATTTTTAGCCCTCATTTAGAAACTGAGTGAATTGAGTGAGTTTTCTGTTTACGATTGCCAACAGGAAGCGTCCACGTGAGCGGGTCATTGGCTTTCCGGTCAGGGTAGGTTCGCTGACGGCCCTCGATGCAAACACGATTTCTCTACCACAAAACGAACGGACATCGAAGCACCTTACTTACAAGTAAAGCCCCTCGATAAAATTCACTCTTCGCGTTTCTTTGAAACATTGACAACCATTTTTGTGAGAACGCCATTTCCTTCCAATTTCTTCCAAGGGGCCAAGGGCCGCTCATTTCAGTGCTGCGCCGCCTTTTGCTTCTAGGGGCCGCACGAGTCACGGGCCTTGTGCTTTGACGCATTTGACGCTACTTGCAAGACAAATACACAAAGATCAAAGGGAGTTATTTACAAGTTGTATGCAGCGCTATCAAAGACACGAGCTTGGAAGCATCTCTGTCAAATGGTTTGCTGCACAAGCAGGCAAGAAATCCCGATTAAATACCAGAAAAGAAGCAAAACACGATACCAGAGCTGCAGGTTTGATGGAGGTGTCCAGCAGTGCCTTCGGGAGTTCGAGGCAAGCAGGGCTTTCTTAAGGCTCTTTGTGCCCAGCCTCTTCGCAAGGTAAAAGTAAAACAAAGAAAAAACAATCAACCTCCATCGGCCAAGCCTGTTTGATCACGGCGTTCTAACCCCAGGGCCCGGAGAGCGGTAGAGCGAAGGAGACCAAAGGCCCTCCATCATTTTTCTTTTTCGGAGTCGGTGCTTTCCCCAAGACATTGCACGAAGGTTGGAACCCATTCTCGATTTATCTCTCCCGGAGCTGAAAATGACCTCATATATATATCACAAAAAAGAGATGTATAATATATATGATAGACTTCTCTTTTTGTGCTCTTTTTTCATTTTTCTTTCTTTTCGTAATTGCAATCCCGTTCAGAAAACGTATGCACTTCATTTAAAGTGATGCTAGACATACCAACAATAAACTCCATGTAATGGTGCCGCTTCTTTCTGCATAAACAAACTACTCACAGTGTGTGCACGTCGTCGCAGTCGTTCGAAAGCGACTCGACAATTGTTCCTCGCAAGTCAACTGGCAGGAAGGGCGACTTTCGGAAACGGGCGGCAGTTTGACTCGTATAACCTATATCGTAATCTACCAGTGCAGAATAAATGTAACCCCGGAGGGTACATCCTACCAGATGCCCAGCACAATAAATACACCAATTAAAAACAAGTTCACACCTTCCATTTCTAAAACACAAAGGAGTGGGATACTAGCTCCTTGCCCTACATCACACGACATTCGCGCATAGCAAGATATGGTATGTTGGGGGAGTTTGCACACTGCACACGTGATATTCCACATTTTCTCTCCGGTCTCGGTTGAACGCAGCTCGCACCGCCTGTATTTTTCGACATTTTCAAGATATACAATTGCAACTCTAGCAGTCCTACTTTGTCCTGGACATTAAATTCCTTTGCAGTAAGTACGTCATAGTGTTCCAATCGGGAAAAATCAAAGATCTCGGAAGAGAAAAATATATTCCCACCGCATGAGCAATTGGAGAGATAGTGTCTTTAGTGAGAACATTCGTACAATATTGTAAAGTTCATATCATATTAAAGACATTTATTTTATGAAATAAGGACATTTTACTTACTTGACCGACTGATAGATCTTGCTTTCAGCGGAAAGGAGATGAAAACGTGACAAAATGCGGCAAACAGAATGGCACCTGCTCGCTGAACTGAACCGGTCGGTAAACAAATTCTACAGTTGTGTAGAAAAAGCCAACAGCCGTGGCTACAGCTCTGGATTGTTTCAAGATATACGGTGGACTCTGACATTTTACATCACATAACAATAGTTCCCAATGAACGTCGAAAATGCCCATTGGGAAATGGGCGTTTGAGGTAGAAAATACGTTTCCTTGGGTTATTGAGGGTTGAGAGGCTATTCGCCAGACAGCGCACGACGGTTTCAATATTTGGCACTTAAAGATGCCCATGAGGTGACGACATCGACAACTTGACTATTTTACCGTAGAGTTGTCATCGTGAGCTCATAGCTGTTCTAGCTAGCCCTTTTGACGTCTTTTAGTTGTATGTTAGCTTATTCAGACAGTGGCGACACTTGATGCAACACAGTGAAACATTCAGACGTCGAGCATGTTTATTAGCAAGTTGCGCGCAGCGTGAAAGCGGGTCTCTAGAAAAGGATTTTCAAAGACACTCTCTCACGGGCCTGAAAAAAATACTCCCGAAGAATGCTTTTGTGCACGCCGTGCAATACATTTTTTTTTCTTCCAACTTCTCAGATTAAAAAAAAACACACACACACACACACAACTGCACAACGCAATATAGAGAAGATGCGCAGTGAAGCTTTCGAAATGTTTGAGACAAGGAGTGTTTCCTTCAGGCTCTAGTAGCCCAATTGCTGCCCAATGTAAGGAAAAAAAGAGAAGAAGAAAAAAAATTTCCATTGGTCAAGGGCTTGCCCTACCATCCATCACAGTCGGGTTTCGGGGCCGCTGTATGAAGATTCATTGTTTGGTATATTGCCTCGGAGCTGCCTTTGTGCAGGAAGCAGTCGGACCGAATATGACTGATGCATAACGCACGTAGCAGTATAGCGAACAAAAATGAACTCGAGCTTTCAATTTATGGTTTCTGCAAAATTATTCTGCAAGATGGTACAAGGCACAAGTTTGCTTCATTCATAAATAAATAGTTCTGCTTCATCTCCGTGCTCCACGTGCCAGTCGCCGCAGACACGGTGGCCTTGCTTCGGAGCTCCTGGGTACAATTCCTAAAGTGTCTTCACGGGTACTGTAAATAGTTTACTAGAGATCGAATACACCGTACTCCGCAAAATTCTAACGGCCCTGACGCCGACAGCTTTTGCGTAGTTGGAACGGCTAGACGCCCACAAACCTCGGGGTTTTCCCTTTTGAATTGGGAGGGGTTGCTGCTGCCATCTATTGTTGTGTACACTCGTCGAGACAGCGGAGACAGCCGTCACTGCTGTCTTGGCGAATCCGGTATCTCGATGCGTCGGCGGCAGCCCTCTCCTTGGCGTAGCGCGACACCGTCGACAGCGCGATGCGCATACGTTCTCTCGGACGGGGAGTTTAAAGACTGCTCGGCAAGGATTTTGCACTGAAGGAGAGATGTCTAGTGCAAATGAGTATAGTTCGAATTTATTCTCCTAGTAAATTATTAAATGCAATATATTAAGTGCGATAACATTTCGTTCGTCGTGTCAATGAGACGCCGCAAAAGAGAAAATAGCGTTTGGCTATAGGGACAGAGGGGTTGTTGTTGTTGAATTATGTTTATTGATGAGATGAGTGGTTCGGCTGTCTTGGTGGGGTGGCCTGAGACAGGAAAGGGGGGGGGGGAGGGGGGCATTTGGGTTTAGAAAAAAAAGGAAATGAATGACGTGAAAAAAAATTAAATGTGATGATGGGTCCCCGTCTCCCTGATGTAGCTCATCAGGGAATCGAGGACTGCTTTCCTGTGCTGCGGTGTTCCCTGGGGTCGGGACCACTCCTCGAGCGTCGCCGGTCTTTCCTCTTCCCGAAGAGATTGGATCGTTTTCTTCCTCAGCCGTTCCAGGCCTGCACAGTCCCAGAGGAGGTGGCGTAGTGTGGCTGTGTTGTTCCCAGCGCAGGCCTTGCATCTGGAGCCCTCGAGGTAGACGAGCCCGAAGCTCGCTTGTTTGGCCGGTGTGAATGCTGTTCCAGTCCCGATCCGTCGGACCCGGACAGCTTCCCATCTGGTATAGCTCGTTGGTATGTTGTCTTATTGTGACGGCAGCAACCCTCTGAGGTAGGCCTTCCTAGCCTGCCTGGCAAGTTCAGCCTGTTCCTCAGGGTCTACCGTATTATTCGTTTCAGAATGAGAAGTCGGGCCAGTCGCGGAGCTGTGAAATATTTCTTCCGCTGCGGCCCTGTTTGCCCTCTCATTCCCAGGGATTTTGCTGTGCCCGGGAAGCCATGTGATGTGCAGGTCGGTGCCCCGTATGCGAAGCTCCGTCGCCACTTTCTTGATCTTTTTACTATTCGGCCCTTTGGTCTGCTGCTGCATGTTGCGCAAATCGCTGCTTGCGAGTCTAAAAATACTGGCGTGAGGTGCCGTCGCGCTCTTTCCTGCGATGTCCTGGGCCGCCGCCAATGTCGCCCTCAATTCGGCTCTCCTCACCGTCGTGCCCGACGGTAGTGATTCGGTTTGTGTCCTGCCTCTCCTTGCGTCATGCCAGGCCGATGTCACTTTCTCACCGTTCTTTGCGGCATCGGTGTACCGTACTTGTTCGTTTGGCGCATGTGTTTCGCACCATGCCGCGTGCATCTTAGCGGCTCTAGCCCTCTTCCCTTGGTTAAGAACTTGAGGTAGAGGCCGATGATCCGTTATCATCTCGTCCCGCCACGGAGCTAGCGCCTCTTCCAATGGAGGCTTGTTGCTTGTCTCGTATCCCAAGTCTTGCAGGAATCTACGTCCATGTTTATTGCTCTCTAGCCTTTGAAACTGAGCGATTGCTTGGGTTTCGGCCCTGTCTTTTATGTTGTTCATTTGTGCTTCATTTGCTAGCATTTCGAGTGGCGTGTATTTGGAAAGGCCCGTGACTATTCACCTGGATTGGTTATTAAGTCTCTCGAGTTTCTTCCACTGCGTCTGGTTGAGATTCAGCCAGTTGCAACTGTACAGTGCTCGTGACGTGAGAATTAAGGGCCTCTGTGAGGATACGCAGAGCCTTTTCATCTGTTCCCGAGGACTTACTTGTTGTTTTCTTTATGAGCTTGAGACCCTGAGCCCCCGCCTTTTCCATCTCCGGGATCCATCTCGTGCTTCTTGCCGTCTGCTCGAAGGCGACTCCAAGGATTCTGATATGTGGCTTTTTGCCGATTTCTTGTCCATTGAGTTCTAGCCGTACTCAGTCTGCTATTCATTTCCTGTGGTCCCTAGGGCGAGCGACCATCATATATTGCGTTTTCTCTGAGGACGCTTCCATCCCCACCTCTGCCAGGTAGGTGGCTACTTCATCTATGCCCCGCTGCATCGTGCTCTCTTGTTCCCCCAGGGATCCCCCTCGGGTCCCGGGAGAGAAGGGCAAGATGGGCTCGTTCTGCTACCCCCAAGGGCTGAGTGGGGAACAATGTTCGTCTCAAGTTAATCGGCGGAATATGGACTTTACGTAAAAAGTATGCTACAGCAAAGCACCACAGAAACACTACCGAAAGAAATTATATCGCATTTAAAAACGGGGCTATGTTTCTGCGGTGCTTCACTGCAGACTACGTCGACGTTTCATACATGAAGGACATATCCCTCGAATAAATGAAGACAAAACTTGATCTTTCACTCGACTCTCCGTCGCAGCTGAACAAGTCCACCTTGCTTCTATGTCCCTAGCCAAACGCTGTTCGTCTCGTTGCCACGACGAACACGCTGTGCCTCAGTAGGCCGACGCTCCTGTTCAGCTATGTCTTCCTCAGCCTGCTTCATTTTCTTGCGAGGCATTCTGAAGACGACCAGAGCACTTCCAACAAACGTATTTCTTCCATCTCAGGATGTATGAATGGATATATGAAATTCGACTCTTTGTGGGCTCGTCAAGCTGCTAAGCGCAGCTTTTTTTCCACAGCCCCTCCATCTGTATTTTTACAAGGTGGAAATAAACTCATTTGATTTGATTTGATTGTACCGGGCGGTTGCTTGCGCCAGGTAGCCAAGAACCATTTACACTCCTCCCCTTTACATTTTTCTGTACATTTCGTCTCTGGTTAAATCATAGTCTACCAATTTTGTGTATGATCCTACTTCTTTAGACTTTCTCCACCAATCTTAAAACCTGCTTTTTTGTGGATGTAATCTTTTGTTCCTCCGTTCTTGTATCCCTACAAGCAAAAACCCAGTTGTCCCACAAAATTCGTTATCCCTTCAGGGAGGGCAGGACGAAGTCCAGTGCACTTCAAAACTACGTGTTCTCTCGGTGTCAGTAATGCATACAGCGCATATGTTTATATCTCTCGAAATTTAGCCCTTTATGTATTTATTCTTAACATGCTCGTTCTCGCCTCAAATGGTAAAGAGATTCCCCGTGTATTATCCAACACCTATTCCTTTCTATGCCATGTTTTTGTGACCTGTACATTGATTAAACTGATTTCTGTCGTAGTCTTTCCTCCCATATTTTCATTTCTGCTTCACTTACTTTCTTTTCTACTGATCTAGTCTTCTCAGTCCCATGACGTATAGGCAGAGAAAATAAATGAGGGTAGTGAAGAGATTGGCAGCCTTAGAATAGTCTGTAGATATTTAAATTCCAGCTTTCAGGCTCGGTTCGTTCATTTTTTGTTTACATTTATTCATGTCTGATTGCTTGTATACTTTCTGTGCCTACCGCGCATCCTCCATTTCAGCTAAAGTGGGGCCGCTGTTATGGGGACCAATATCTTTATTCAGCGTCAACATGTGCAAAAGGGTGAACCTTTGCTCTCAAAGGACGCCTAGCCTATGTCCCTCTGTACCCTTCATTTGGTCTGTTCCCACACGCTCCCAGTGCCAATCTGCCCACGCTCCTTCGTCAAATTTTCAATCCTGATTAAACCTCAGACCTCATGCCAAAATATAGTCCAGGCACAATCACTTCTTTCAATATAACCCTGACAACTTCGTATACTACATTATAATAACACTTTGCCTCTAGTTTATTAATCGGATTAATCTTCTCTTTACTAATCATATTTTCGTCATGTTTCTCTACATATTTCCTTCACTCATTGAGCCATACCTCCAGATATTTGTATAGTTCTACGTGGTATGTTACAATGTATTGTTTTTTCAGGGGTTCCCTCTTTTCGTTGTTAAACACCATTACTTCAAACTTGTCGCTACTAAACCTCAGGCCCCTTCGTCTCCAGATATCGCAGTTAGTTCCTGCAAAGTATTTTGGATATTTGCCCCCAGTGCAATATACTATTTTCTCTTTCCAAATGTGTGCCCTATGTTGGAATCTGTGTAATCCCTGCACAATGGCCGTAACAAGCGCAAGTTCCCACGAACACACGCCCGTACGACTCCCGTCCACGTCCATATACCTGTCGATTCCATGTGCTCCGAGCCGGTGTGCGTTAACAGACGATCCCAACCTCCCGAATTTCCGACACCCTCTTCAGTGTTCGATTCACATGAGCTGAGACGATCTAACAAAATAATGCCAAGTTCGACAGTCAAATTACTTGAGGTGTGTGCTTCCTTCTTCAGCGACGGGCAATAAGAGAGTGTCCGCTGTTGTGTCAGAAGTATTAAGAAATTGAACGTGAAAGATTCAAGATTGCAACCGTACACCGACGCAGATTTCACGGTACCAAAGTAAAAACATGCAATCGAGGAGAGAAAGATAATGCCTCCAATCGCACCACGCAAGGCGGCACCTGCCAAAGAGAAATCATAAATTACCGGTTCAACGTAACGTGCGTCAGCAGGTTATGAAAGCTAGAAACAAGAAAGCAGGTCGTGAGAGTGACCTGTCACACTTGTTTGCAATAAAGCCACACACTTTCCTCGTAGCCCTTCTTTATTTACTAGATATTTTGTTTAACGAAGGAACCTGTCATCATTGGCTAATGGAAACGTCCAAAAGGCACGCCCCCAGTCTTGCACATCGTTGAAGATATTGCGAAATTCGTCGAACTTTCATTTTTAATTAAAGCGGAAAGTCAAGCCCGTCTCAGGAAAATAACTTTTTTTTTACAAATCTCCGCAACGTTGCGAATTCAGGAATCTTTTAAAGCAAAAAAAAAAAGTTACTTATGAATGACTCGGCTCATAAAACATTTTACAAAAAGAAAAAAAAAAGTACGAGACTTACGCTGGATGTTTGAATACTGCTACTTTCGACCCTCGACCTACAGAAATCTGTCCACCGGCCAGTTCTTCGCGCCCCGAGAACACATTGATTGCTCTCTCAGGTTATGGCGGGAAGCCGAGCTCAATTTATCGAAGCTAAGTCGAGCAACTTCTTCACCATGAAGCGATTGAGTCCACTGTGCACACACACACACACACACGCACGCACGCGATCTTATCGCTCTCGACGCCCCTGCGCGCGCACGAAAATCGATATTCGCGTTCAATTAGGAGCAGTCCCTCTCGGCCCTTGATGTCCGCGAGACTGCAGATTCCCTCACTTGCCGCTTCTTTATCCCTCTCTCTGCCTGCCCCGGCGAGAAGAAGAGCACGCTGAGCAGCGCCCACAACTTCCTGTTCCGTGGACGAGCCAAGTGCCGGGCGCTTCCAGGAAGTGTTCGCCCGAGTCGACGGTCTACTTGAGGCCGTTAAGACTCGACCACAACGCTTCCCGCAATTCAGCTGTCTGTCGATGAGTCACTCGTGAAAAACCAGCGGACCTCACTTACGTGGTCCTTCGAGGGCAGAACACGCCCGAGACAATGCGCACAAAGTGTCCACGAAAAGGGGGCTCCGCGAAAGAAGTGGGCGCAATCGGCGTTCCGGACGTTGTCACGGTGGCGCGTCTAATAGCACATGCATTTGCTCGTTGATTTAATGCACCCACGCTTGATGGACAAACCGTATACTGCAGTAAAATAGATAAATGGGCTAGTTGGTAATGAACTGTAGTAAAATAGATAAATGGGCTAGTTGGTCTCTGTCTCCTTCTTCGTCCTTGTTTATTCGGGGCTTTCCATTCACAAACCGTATACGCTTGCTTGTTTGTTCTGCCGTCAAGCGTCGGTCAAAGTTCGACAAATTTTCCAGAACTTGGCGAACAAGCATTTGCTAGAAGGGGGTCTATTTAGAGCCTGTAATGAAATCTCCCCTCCCCCCTTATTCCAAAGACATGCGGCAAATTTTAGCTTCAGGAAGAAAAAAATCAGCGGAGAAAGTCGAGTTATTCGGGTAAACTCGAGGCCAAAACAAGCAGTCCATGAAGTACTCTTTCGTCGGCTTGTGCCTCGCAGTCTTCATCGCAGCCACGCTTCTTGGATGGCTGTGCTCAGGGCAACGCTCAGACATTATTAGAGTTCGCCCATTGCCGTTAACGACTAATTGGTCACCAAGGTGAACCCAAACATGCGCTAACGAAATGATTATTGCCGCACTCATTTCTGGCTGCTTATCCTCCTGTTCCAGTTTTCTTTTGCCCCACTATACTCCGTTTCACCTTATGTTGTACCGCAGCGAAGGCTAGAAGCGCGAGCCCATGGCGTTGGCAGCTGCTCTTACCCTTACAAAAAAAATATTAGCCAGTCTGTAGACATCTTAACGATTTTTTAACATACCTGTCCACTTCCTATCTTATCGCCATTTTTCTACAAGGTTTCTACAGATTTTCTGTCAACAGGAGTCTACAGAGCACAGTCGTCAGAAATCCTACCAACTGTCTGTCGCCAACGGTCGTTGGACTTGCGTCCCCATTTTTCTACAAGGTTTCTACAGATTTCCTGTCAACAGGAGTCTACAGAGCACAGTCGTCAGAAATCCTACCAACTGTCTGTCGCCAACGGTCGTTAGACTTTGCGTCGCCATAGTCCCAGATTTTCTACAGACCTGACTTGATATACCATACACACTGAAAACATGACAAAATATGAGTCATAAGCAGTTTTCGTGTGTAGTAAGAAACGCTTTTACAACAGGCTTGAAGTTAACTACATAGTCACAGGATTTATTGTCACAAGATCCGGCCCTGATAAACTCATTTAAAAGAATCACACAGAGTATATATATAGGGTCCGATCGAGAAAAGTAAACCCTACTTTTCGGCCCGCGTAAAAAACTACGCATCGCAGAACGCTTCAAAACCCGCCAGAATGTAACCCTAGCGGTCCAAGCAAGATTCCAAAGTTTCAGCCCGATCCGATAACTTAATCAAAGTTATAAGTGATTTTCTGAAAATTTCAATCATACTTTGCATCCCTTGAATCCGCTCTCTGTGCGTGCCTGGGCAGAAGCGTGATCACGTGGTTTGACGGATGACGCATTAGCCGTTGACAAACCCGGAATGCCTGCGAAGACCGGACCTAGCTTCGCGGGTGATGTGGCCTGCGGAATCTGCTGTGGATTTCGCTCTGTGGTAAGTGTGGTAAATGTAGTTCTAGAGTTCCGATCACCAGCACCGCATTTCGTCTTAGTGCCAAGTGCCATCTTCAACATGCCGGATTGCCAAGATCATGGATATTCTTGCGTCAGCGCCTACACACCGGTGATCTTCCTTTGTTGTGGGCATGCCATGTGACCGCTAGCTTCGACGGACCGAAGAACACGACGGACCGCCTTCTCTTCCAGATAAGACAAGGAGAGGTCCTCCTGACCATTAGGGACAGGTGTTCCTGCACGCAATGTACGCTTCTCACTATCCGATGGGCTTGAACTGTGTCGAACTCATGTGCCAGGAATCTCCGACGAGTTCAACGTGTAATCCAGAGCGATCGGCCCGAAAGGCCTTGTACAGCGCTATTTGTAAGTGCTTTTTGCGCCTCTCAAGTCAAAAATTAAAAAGTTAATTAAATAATTTTAGATTAATTTGTTAATTACCTAATTTCACGTATTTTCTGGAGCCCGCCATGGCCATTAACACTTCCCCAGGGCTCAAGTTACTCTATCTCAAGTTCCCTTTTTACAAATTTGGTGCACCTAAAAAAGAACAAACAAAAAACCCTGTATACGTCCCTAATGTAAAATAGACTTGCTGATGGAGCAGCAATTTGAAGGCACTTAACTTTTTCATTGCCATGCAAAGTCTAGGCTTCTATGAAAGCTGCAGGCAGAAGCTGGTAGCTTCAGGTTGATTGGAGAGTTTGGCCGGGCCAGCTGTATTGGTGGCGCAAGCTATTGCCTGTTACAAAGGTTACAGCCTCTATCGTCCATCAGCCATGATCTCCCACCCTTTTAGCTTCCTAACGTATCATGCCCGTTTTTCTTAATTATCGGGCAAGTGAGCCTGTGAATGGGGCATGCGTGCATGTCCCCAGTTGAGTAGTGGCGAACTGCTCAACTGGAGATTTTAATAGATGCTAACTTGTCATCTCTCTCTCTCTTTTTCCAGGCACACCTGTGCACTTTCAAGGTCGATGCAGCAAAGATCAAGCACAGCCTATCAAGCATGCTGAGCAAGCTGGACAAGTAGAACAAAACACTGCAGCTCAACAACTAAGAATAAAAAAATAAAAAATAAGAACATTTTGTCTGGTCTTTGAGTGTATAATGAAGCAAGTGCTCTGCATGCAGCATATGCATCAGTACACTTCAGAATTGATAACTAGCATTACACAAAGATGGAAACTGACCTATATTCTGTAGATAATGGATAGAGTTGAGGGGATTTGTCTGTAGAAAGTGGGCAGAAAACGGGTAGAAACTGCTATATTCTCCATAGTGAGATGATAGAAACTGGCCACATGTCTACAGCAATTCGTTAGACACTCTCTTATTGGCGCTAGAAATTGGACAGGAGTGTTGATAGAATGTCTGTATGTTTGCTGTACAGAGTCGCCACATTATCTGTACACTGAAGTCTACAGAAAGCCTGTAGAAAGCAGCGGTCAATAATCTGTACACTGAAGTCTACAGAAAGTCTGTAGGAAGCAGCGGCCAATAATCTGTAGACAATGGTTAAAAAAGTGGATACATTCTCCCTAGGAATTCTATGCTCTCTAGCCATAATTATGTCTAGAAATTCTGTAGAAATTGGTTAAATATTTTTGTAAGGGTAAAGTCACGAGCTTAGTGCACGGCCGAGATGTGCCCTAGAGCAAGAAGCTCGCGCTTGTAGCCTTTCCTGAGGTACATCATAAGGTGAAATAGAGTATAGTCACACGGACAACATACAGTTAAGCCGGGGTCCCACTGCTCATACATCATACAAAGGGCAGACTGCAAACACGAGTCAACGCAATATCCGTGGTTCGAATGCCGCCTGCCCGAGTTTTCTCCTTGAGCGCATTGCTACGCGGCATTCGAAGCTACGAATCTCGCGGCGACTAGCGTTCGAATCTGTATGCAGACTGCAGTGTCTTTTGTATGATGATATCACGGTGAGATGCTCGCGAGGGGAGCCGGTGTTTTCCTCATTATGGGTAGGGCACGTGCTACCCACGCGGTTAGGTTTTAACCTTCATATTGCATAGAGGCTTGGCATTGCACGTGCTTTCACCAGCAGAGGAAGTTGAAGTATTGATCCTAACTCTTGGTTGGGACAAAATTCCACTAATCGGCGATACCCAAACTTCTCTCCGTGAATAAGGACGTGTGACCCCGGCTTTAGTAAAACAGAGCACAATATCGATTCTTGATTTTTTTATTAAATTACATGGCGTAAAACTACTTGGTTGCATCGATATTATACTATTCCTTATTATATTTGGATGCAATTATTTCGAATGATCTGTTTATACTTGAGGTAGCCAAGAAAAAAACATAACGAGAGAAAAAAAAGAGAAACAGCGCAAAAGACGGATTAGTAGCAAGAAGTACACAGGAAAAGCGAGGTACTTCTACGGCCTAATTGGGACAAGCATGTCACAAAACAATTTTGCCGCCAAAAACAATTTTTTTTACAGCAATATTTATTGCGCGAGACTGATTTTAGTTTCCGGCTATTTCGTCCGTTTTATATCGCGCGCGTCCCAAAGATGATATATACGTCCGTATAATATCACGTCACGTCACGTCACGTCACGTCACGTCACGTCTGGATGAGCGTACAGTTTCCATCCGTCGCGGACGGCGGGAAGTTTCTGTTCGTTGCAGTGTCCGCCCATGGCGCTGCGATCCCGCATATTAGCTGCTTGCGGAAATGCTTACCCCGTCGCGGGGACGCTGCTAGGCCGCACGGTTGAGCACGTGTGCGATGGATGCGGTGCCGTCTACCAGTGCAAGGCGCTCTTTCGAGTCATTGTCTTCTACGGTGCGGATGCCGCGTATACGTCTGCTCATGCTGTGCGACTTGGTAGGCCACGTAAGACTGAAGCCGAGAAGGCGGAGACGAAGTATAGGTGTGCTGAGGCGATGCGCCACAAGCGGGCCGAGGATTCGCCAGCGCTATTGAGTTCCACTCTGGAAGGCAAGCTGTAAGCGCGACTTTTCCCCAGCTATGTGTAATCAACTAGCTGTCAGTTGATCGTAATTCAGCGGATAACCGTTCATTGTTTGCGCGTAAAGTATGAAAGATTAGATTCCTCGTTTTCGTTCACGACGACAGGCAATGCGATGCGCCCGTCTGTCATACGCGTCTTCTTTTTGTCCGTTTTGTTTTTTGTGCGCTTTGTTTTATAAAGATTTGTTACCAACTAAACCAGTTTCCAACGATTGTACAACGTGATGCTCCCTGAGCAGCACAGAAATGTTGCGTTATTAAACCTTCTGTTCACATTTTATCCTATGGACATGTGATTTCATCAAAGTCTATATTTGCTCCCTTCACCTTCTTCCGAGTACTCAGTCTTTCCACGCATCATATTGAATTCAAATTCCCTCGCTCGTACTAACGTCACGCGTCGTGACTTAAACACCACTCTCAATTACCACCTTCCTTTTCTTAAATGTTGCCCTAGCGATCTCCATGTTTTCGGCGATGCCACGCGGGACTGCGATATTCATTGGCAGCGTGAGCCGGCGAAAAGAACACGTGACAGTTTGTTTTCCAGCCACGAACCAAAAGAGTGGCTACCGGAAGAACTTTCTGTACCCAACACGTCATGTTACCAGTCCTTTCGCTGCAGGGTAAGACAAGGAAAAAAGGCCGACGAGGGTTTTTAGTATTTCGTCTCTAAAGGTTGTTAGGATTTAATTCAACAAACCTTGCACAAAGACAACCGACTCAGTCCTACCTGTCACAACCGTTTCCTGCACTTCCTCCTTCTCCATTCTTCTTCTTACCCTCCTTCCTGAGGCACTCTCTCTACCCCTCCCCCCCCCCCCCCTTTTCTCAGATGTGAAGGAGTGACTGGTGGAGGATCTGCCCATGGTTCATGGTAAAGTGAGAGCTGGTCGGCGTGGGACGTTAATCGGCGACGTCCTAAAGCTCAGGAGGAAGTCGTTTTCCCCGACGCAGTGCAGTACATAGAAGGGTCCCTCACGCCTAGCTTTCCAGATATGTCCTTGCTCGCGTCGCTCAGCGTGTGAATGTCGCGAAGGACAAGGTCACCCACCTTGAGTGTTGTCGGTCGCCGACGTTTTTTATATTGATCCGCCTGTGCTTTCTTGGCCACTTCCTGGTGTTTTCCGTAAACTCCAGTACTTGTTACAGGTGCCCAGTGAGCTCTGTCGCAAACGCATGGCGTGCCACCTCAGGGGGTTCCGTGTCGTCTGTATCTTGCGTTGGTTCCCACAGAGTACGGAGTTAACGACCGTAACAAAGGAATGCAGGTGAGCATCTTGTGAACACACTTTCGTTGGTTGGCATGTTGCGAAAGCAATTTCAGGGATGTTCCGGCCCAAGTTTTTGTGATCGGTGCAATACATGCCTTGCAAGTGACGTCACGTTAGGAAAGGGGCGGCGCCCCTTGCCATGTTGGTGGTTGACTGGCACCGCGCGTATGCCCACGGCACGGCGTTGCGCACCGCTCCGCGGCCCGCGCGTGTGCAGAAATGCGTCGTTTTTTCAACAAAGGTACGTAATTCCAAGTTGAAACAACGTGTTCACGCAAATCTACTATGTTGTTGAGCGAGTATGCGCAGAAGTTGCCGGCGTCGGTGCGATCGCGCTACGAGGAGAAAGTGTTGATGTGCGGCGGCAAAGATCCACTCTCGCTGTCAGTTGACGAGACCGTGACCGATACAAGCGCTTATCCCAAAGTAGAAGAGTGCGACGTGAAGGACTATCTTGTCGGCAAGACAAGCTTTATTACGCGGGAGCAGTTCAAGGCACACAAGTCACTGGAATCGCACAATTATTTGACGAGTGGGTGGGTTCAAGAGCCGCGACTGAAAGTCCTTCCAAACAACGATGTTGTCGTAATTGGCAAGGTAAGAGACTTCCAATCTAACCATAACGAAATTGCATGTTCCGGGTTGTTCGTGAAGATCTGTCAGGCGTTCACTGGAGGTTGTAGGGTAACTTGGGCATTCCGTAAAACAAGGGCGGCGGCGGCGGCGGCGGCACAAAGGTGGCTAGTTCTGTGCACGTAAGCAGACCTTCAGATGCGCGAGTAGGTTCGACCGGTACATCGGGAGCCACTCTTTGCACATTAGAACATCTGCATGCAGTATCTATGTTAAAAGGTCGCTAAATGTAGTAAAATCTTTCTCTTTAATATTTTGTAGGTGAACCACTCCCAAAGTACAAGGGAAGCTTGCCTGCAGCCATGGATACTAGTGAAGCAGGACGGTGAAGTTGTTGTTGCCCATTGTACCTGTATGGCTGGTCTCGGGGAGGCCTGCTCTCACATTGGTGCAATCCTATTCTACCTTCAAGTGGCGGTGAAGCACAGAGACTTGCTAACTTGCACTGACAAAGAGAATGAGTGGCTTCCAGCATACTGCAAGAAACTGACATGCGTTCCAATAGCGAAAGTTGACTTCTCATCTGCAGTAGCTAAGAAAAGGCGAATGGATGAGGGAAAGCCATCAACAACTCTAGCACTGCGCCGACAAAGACCGGCCCCATTGAGACCGACCGACGAACAGTGGAGCAAGTTTTTGGACGACGCTCAAGCATCAAATTTAAGGCCAGCTTTCCTTTCGCTTGTTGATGGCTATGCAGAGTCCTACGTACCGACAGCTGCGAAGTACAAGTCCGCACTTCTGTGCACTTTGTTTAAGGACTGTGTAGCACCATCATGGGAAGAAGTCTCCGAGGAATGCGACAAGTTGGCAAGCAACATCAGAGTTGAACGAGAGGTATGATCCGTGGAAATGTGATGTTGGCGACGTTTTCTTAATTTTCTCTTTTTGTGCAGGTTCTCCACCTTATCGAGAAAGAAACCAGAGCCCAGTCTTCATGTAGGAAATGGTTTTCGTTTCGTGCCGGTAGGGTGACTGCATCATGCGCGAAAGCGGCCTGCTCCACATCAATCGAAGACCCCTCACCAAGCCTGGTGCAGAGGATATGTTATCCTAGTAAACACATCTTCACCACAGTAGCGACAACTTGGGGCATCGACAATGAACCCCGTGCAAGGGCACAGTATGTCGAAGCAATGACTAGTCGGCATTCAAATTTCAAGTGTTGCGATTCAGGCGTGCACATCAGCTTCGATCACCAGTTCCTCGCAGCTACACCTGATGGAGTCGTGAGTTGCGATTGCTGTGGTGCAGGCGTACTCGAGGTGAAGTGCCCGTATAGCCTGCGAGAGTGTACTATCATAGAGCTCACTTCCTGGAACAGCAGTAGTATCACTCTGCCCGATGGAGATGCCCTTCAACTAAAACGAAAACATGCACATTTTTGGCAAATACAAATGCAGATGTTTGTGTGCCAGGTGAAGTATTCAGACTACGTTGTCTGGACGACGAAGGAGATCTTTATTGAAAGAATCTTTCTAGACAATGACTTTTGTGCCAGAATGTTGCTGAAGAGCACACGCTTCTTCAAGCGCGTACTGTTGCCAGAGCTGCGATACAGGTATACATCACAACCTGTACAGCAACAGACATACGAGAATGTGGGAAATGAGGACGTCTACTGTCTCTGTAATGGGCCAGAGTATGGCAAGATGGTAATGTGTGATAATCCGCAATGCATACGAAAATGGTACCACTTTGCATGCATCGGCATGAAGAAAGCACCACAAGGCCAATGGCTGTGCAAAGAGTGCAAATAAAAAGCAGCACCACGAGGCCAATGGCTGTACAAAGATTGCAAATAAAGAAAACTGTGTTCAAATGAAAGAAGCAAAATGTTGTCTATTTACACCTCATAATTAGGTTTCCCTTCTCAAAGAAATTTTTTCTACAAATTCAGGGGCATTTGTTTTCTGTCCATATATTGTGTTCATTCTCGATGTGGCATTGATAGAAACTTCTGCTGTAAATGAACTTCCATCTCTATGAAGCATTTTTAGAAGAAAATTATACCTAATAAACACAACACCTCTTTATTGCAGAATGGGGAAATGGAAACAATTGAGACTATGCAATAATTACTCACCCACAAATATTAAAATATCGCATCATGACACTCCTAACAATCACAAAAGTGCCCCATGATGCACATCAAGGAGCAATTACTTAAGCTTGTTGAAAACAATCGCCATAAACAACACGCTGTCAATAGCTCGTGTGCTATATAGGGCACTCGTTGCAGCTTGGAAAACGAGCAGAAACAAAAAATGCACTTGCCTTTTTCACTCTCAACTTCGGAATACATAGCATAGAAAACCGGACGATGAGGTTCCTGACAAAAAAAAAAGACAGCTTGCAGACAGTTCAGTGAAGGCAATGTTCCAAGTCGCACACAAGCCCAGAGTTAATCGAATTGTACAACAGAGCTGCAAGCACTCGTCAAAGCACAACAAACAAAAACTATCTTGTCCAGTGTGGTTGCATCATCCTCATGAACTGCAGAGAGCATGTCTACAGGCACGATACTCTTGGTTATCATATACTTGCTCCTGAGGAGTCCCATCACTCATTCTACATGAAGGCGCACTATTGGCCAGCTTCTTTGTGGCCTCCACATTCCAAGGTGCTAGCTGGGCTTGTCCCCTGGTGAATGCCGGCATCTTGAGTCGAGCAGAGCAGAGGCCAACTGACTCCGTGATGGTGAAGCCTCTGTCAGCAAGTACCAAGTCGCCAGGCTGCACGTTGCCCAGAATCCCGCGGCCTTCAGTGATGAGCTTGTCGCTCGAGCGGCCGCACCACCCCCTAGAAATATAAGTTACTGTTCCTTGAGGAGCAACCCCAATTAAGTATTTCACCGTATTGTGGTGCTTATATTGGCTCCATGTGAGGCACCGGGCAAGGTGTGAGGTTGGACGCTCGATGAAAATCTCGAAGCAGTCAAGGATGACTGCGACATCAGTACTGAAGGCAACACGGAAGCACATGGGCATAGTGTGCACGAGCTGCTCCCTTGTCGGCCACCTGACCAGTCTTTCCAGGCCGAAGTACAGGCCATCGATCCACTTCATCACAATCCTTGAGACGGTGGCTTCGGAGACGTCAAACCTGTAATGACAGAAAGGAGGAGGAAGTATAGAAAATAAAGACCGAGTGGTCAATACAGACGAAAAAAGAAACATTAATAGCCTTTGGATATTGAGACAGGCCAACACAGGTTGTAACACACAATGCAAACTATGCACGTTTTCTGACAGATAAACAAAATACAATACCTGAATGCCAAGTCCCGGAGAGGTACATTCAGCCGGAGCCGGATCAGTGTGACCACAAACTCATGGAACTGAGGCAAGGCGTTAATGGGGCTGTGCCTCACCAGTTCCTTCACAAGTGTAAAAACACCATTCAAAAGATTGAAGTTTGGCAGTCCCGTATAGAACTTGGTTAGTTCATCGTCCCTCAGGAAGGCAGCATAAGTTTGGCACCGTGCGTTCAGGCTTTCCCGCAGGGAATAGACCTCCACCCGGAGTCGGTTGACCTCCTGGTTTAGGCGATCGGCAATTTCCCGCGAGCAGTCATCTGCCTGTGTTCTTGTAGAATAATGATCTGTTACCCGGACTGTTGCACAAAGGTTTGGTAACACAAGTTTGTGGGTGCTCTGGAGGTTTGAAACATGCCACCAGGTTGCCGGCAGGCTATCATTTATGGCCATCTCCATGAGGTGGCCGAGGGCACTGAGCCATGCGAGAGGCACTCTGCCTTTTTGAAAAGTCAGCATGAAAGGTATCTGCAAGGGCTTTTTGGGTCGTCGCACGCGACAATAACGCCAATTAATGACTACGCGCTGCACGGGTGTGTCGCGTCATTCTCCGAGGCAGGCAGCAATAAAAGAAATCCAACACCACTCCATATTCGACACCAGTGTTGGATTTTCCTTGCAGCTACCCGGCTCGGAGAACGACACAACGCACTGGTTCAACACTCAGTCATGGCAATCATCCATTGCATGCTGCAACCGAAAAAGCTCCCCGCTTACTTTTTCGCTGGCCTTTCATGAAAGGTGGAGCGCCCCTCGCATTACTGAATGCCCTTGGCCACTTTCAAATGTGGTGGTCACAAATAATTCGCATGCGGGCAACCTGGTCGGACGTTTAATACAGCCAGAGTGGCCACAAACTTGATTTCTAACAAGAAACATACCTCTAGTAATCACTATCTGCTCAACTTGACTTCGGTCGTCCGGTAGAGCAGGGTTACCACCCTGTTGAGTTTCGATGTCCTCAGCTGGAGGGCCATCTTCAGCGGGAGGGCCGTCCTCAGCAGGAGGGCCATCCTCAGCGAGAGAGCGATCCTCGGCTGGAGGGCCATCCTCAGCAGAAGGGGGCAGTCTTGAGCAGCTGAAGGGCAGGCGTATGCGGCACAAGTTACAATTCCAGAGCTGCTAGCTGCTGACAGGTCATCAAAAAGTAAATCGGAACCAGTTAACAGGAATTATAAAAGAGGGCGAATTTGAACACTATCTTAGGAAAGTGAGGTGGCGACATACCTTGCACAGCCCTCTTGTTTGCAGCGCTTCTCGCCTTGCGACGGTTGTACCTGCTTCCGGAGTAAACAGAAACATTGTATTTCATGCTAATCTTCTTTTAACCGGGATCCATTCTTTTCCCTCACAGTATGTTACGTACCTGTCATTTTTGTCAAGGACCTTTCTCTTGTACCCTAAGGTCAGACTGGGGGCCCAGTCAGGATGGTCGATATCGAACAATGCTGATGGTTTGCCTAAAATTTCCAAACAAATAATGTTTAGATGATTGAAGCCAAAATGCTAAATTTGTCGTTAGATCTTTGGACAGTGTGAGGATAGCCTGCCAGAGATTTTGGTGACACTGCTTATGCGCAGTGCATAAGTCATTTATCCAGTGCAGTAGGACTGCGAACCTGGGGTGTTCAACGTGCACCACGCAGTAGTGATACACGCCCGCACGACGCTCGTTTCCATCGCAACGGGTAGATGAGTATCGTCCCGGCGTGCGGTCGATCCTCACCCCTGCCTGTTTCGGTCTGGATGAGCATCGTTCGTCGTGCGGTTCTGCATCACTGGACTGCGGGCCCTGCGGTCGCGTTCTCAATCCGAACTCAATGTGACGGCACAAGACGGCGACGAGCGACGAAATTTGCCGTCGCTGTCTCGTCGCTCGTTTCTAGACTTCCGGAACACATCGCCCGTCACAGCTGCTCATCGCGACGTGCGTCGCTTGCACGGGGTTTCGACGGACCGAGCGACAGCGGCTTCTGTCGCGTCGCATCGCTGCGTCACTTGGGAGAATCGCTCATGTGTAGTTCATATTCGCTCTTCCGTAACCGGCGGTGCCGATGCAAAGCTTGCACGAACATAAACACGTTAGAAAAGGTCCATCACTCACCGCTACCGAAATGAATTCCGCAAACTCGATAGTGTGTGGCCGCATCATCGAAGTCGTCTCGCTTAAGCCTCCTCCGCCACTCGCGCCTTCGTTCCCTCGACAGACGCTCTGCCTCGGGGCCCTCCGATGTCACAATCGCCGGTATACGGTAGAAACCGCCCTTGAAGCTACCGGTGTCATTCTTTTTGTTACGCGAGCGGTTATTGCAGCCGAACGCGGCGCAGTTCACCATGGCTAAATGGCGGTCAACTTGACCAACTCAACCACCAGGATGGCCGTGACCTGTGTGTGACGTCAACCTATGACGTACTTGCAAGGCATGTATAGGCCATTAGACTTTCCTTGACGGTGCCATCGTATCGTTCGACCAAGTGTCCTGCAGGCCTGTACGGTACCGTATGGCGATCAGCGATTGTCCTTTCACAATCTGCTGATGAAAGGTTTCCCATTACCGCTTGAAATGGCCACAGGTAGGCCATAGAGGCAAAACACCTCGAGCATGCAGTTCACAATATTCCTGCTAGTGGCAGACCGAAGCGGAAAGAGCTCTATATCACCACCAGCAGGTACTCGAAGCGTCGAGGTGTGGTGAGAAAGGGCCGATGATGTCCACACTTATTTCCTGCATTGGTGATGTAGCCCATTGGTTACTCATGAGATCTTCTGGCTTCTGACAGTGGGCCTTTTGTGCACGGGCAGACCTGGTAGCATCGGACATATTGACGACTAAAAACAGCGCGAACGAGACTAAGGTCAAGAGGAGACGTAAACAGACAGAGCGCTGAATCTCAACTGAAATTTATTGGACAGCAACACATAAAATCGCTGTGATTAATAGGACGCAATCCTTATCACCTTGTCATGCACCAAGTCTATCATACACGTGCCCCCAGGAACACCAGTTCTTTATCATACAGAGCGATTGAGGGCGCACATACACACACGTCATTTCCACATCGAGATATGCTGTACGCTTTGGCAATCTACCTCGTTTTTTTGCTGTCTATACCCCCCCCCTTTCCAGGATGGCTGTGCCTTCTAAGCTCGGTTCACAGCCACATCTATTACAATGGATGGCGAGATTGCCCGAGGGCGATGACCTCATTGAGAGCGCGTGTTCTATTAGCCTATCATTTATACATCGGCCTGTCTGGCCGATGTATTCTATTACATGAAAGGGGTATCCGACAAACAACACCCTCCCCACACTGAACAAACTGTTTTCTGTGTTTCTTCGTACATGCATGACTGATCTGTTTACTCGATTTACTCACGCACAGCTTTGATGGGGCTGAATACATCACCGGAACGTTATGTCTCTGCGCCACTTTCAATATACAAAACCAACTCACCCAAGTCTTCATCCTACCGCATCGGACATATTTGCCAATGACCGCCCGCATCCCAAGCCATACCAAACGTCTCGGGATGCGCCTCCACGTCTGGAAGAATCCGGCATGTGCGCTGGTAGGATAATCGTGGGCCATCTGCAATGCCAGTTCACAGAAATGGTTCGGAAGCCACGGCACCTTTTTTCTCCTCTCAGCTGCACAAGCAGTTCATTTGCGTCCACCTCAGTTGTCTTTGCCAGGGCTGCTAGCAAGCGAGAATTTGGAGCATCATCTGGGAGATCTCTACCCTAAACGATCATATTGAGGGTGGCCAGCAGATGGTCCTTTGTCTGTTCAGTGACGAGCTTCTGCAGCATTTAGTAGGCTGATGTTATCCACCAATAGCGTTGTCGCGTCCGCCTCAAAACTGATGCGTGGGTCACAGACACAGTCAGGTGCTGTGATGGGGAAACGTGTCTCGGGAAGGTTGCAGTCTGGCGAATCAGTGAGTTGGAGAGGTGCTCTGCTGAGTGCATCCGCGGGGATGTTCGCACGTCCCCTCCGGTGTCTGATCTTACAGCTGAAGTCCTGGATGCGGAGGACCCACTGCCTTGCGGGAGGAGAGGTTTGTTCAGTACTCAACATCCAGGAGGGGGAGGAGTGGTTGCAATGAATCTCGAAATTAATGAACTCGAGATAGGGCCCGCTGCTATGCCTACTTTACATACATCAACTTCTACGACCAAAGGTCGATTCAAATCAGGTACACTCACGACGGCATCGCCGGCCAACGTCTGCTTGAGGCCGGCAAATGCCCGCTCCTGCTCCTGCGGTAGAAAATTCTAGGAAAAGGTTACGGTAGCAACCAACCAGCCCCAAGAACTCCAGCAGCTGCTGGACCGTTAGGGGACGTAAGTGGTCTAACACTGCAGCCACGTTTTCTTAGTCCGGCCTGCACTGTCCTGGGGAGACTATGTGTTCCGAAAACTTGAGGGTTTGGCGGCATACTTGGACTTTGTCAGGCTTGATTGTTAGACCGGTTGCGCTGATACGCTCTAGTACCTCGCGAACATGCCCAACATGCTCGTCTAGGGTCGGAGAGTACACCAGAACGTCGTCCAGGAACGCCATGGCGAAGCTGCGGTCGGTGCCCTGCTGTACCCTGTCAATCAGTATTTGGAACGTCTCTGGTCCACCTGCCACCCCAAAGGGCATACTGGTAAATGCAATAGTGCCTTGATGGCAGATAAGTGCGGTCTTTGGTACATCTTCCTCCGCAATGGGAACCTGGAAGAATCCTTGCGACAAGTCGAATCTTGAGAACTATTGCGCACTGCAAAGCTGCGCCAGGAGCCAATCGGTACGCGGTATGGGATAGACCGGGACCATGGTGCGGGAGTTAAGAGGTCTGTAATCCACAGCGAGCCGGAAGCCCCTGTCTAGCGCACCAGTGCTCGTGGCCCCCGGTCACGAGCACTGGTGCGCTAGACCATGAACTGTTACTCGGGACCCGTATCAGTCCTTGCTCTAACGAATTCTGGATACATCGGTCTATGACCTCCTGTTTTCGGGCATCAACTGGGCGCAACCTCTAACGGGCGGGCCTCGTCACCGGTGTCGATCCTGTGCTTGGTCAGTGATGTGCAGCCAGGAACCTTGGTGAAGACCTGCTTGAACTCATCAAGCATTTTTTTCATACACAAGTCAATCACGGGCTCTGCCTTTCCGTCAACTATTGCAGCACGGGGGTGAGATACAGCAGATTAGATTGGGTGCTTTGCGAAGAGGCTGTACTGGCAGTAGCTCTCCTCCGCCAAGAATGGGTTGTCAAATTTCGTGTTGTTCCTTACCAACGGTATCACAGATTGTACCTCAGTGTCAACAGTCAATCAACCAGGAGCCACACGCACCGAAACGCCGGACCCGGTGAGAAAGCCTTTCCCAAGGACAATGTCGCGGCACAGGGCATGCACAGGGAGCGCTGTCGTCTATAGCCTCCTGCCCAATGAATCTTACATCGAGTGATGTGGTACACTGTGACCATCCAGTTGCCAGGCGTAGGGCTCGGTCCTCTCTTTTGTTTTGTTTTGCTACCGTAGCGTGAGCAGACATCACGACTGGCATAACCAGAAGGTTTACGCTGGGATCGGTGTCTAGCAAGGCTGCAAATTTCGCGTCCACAATGCGCACTTTAAACAATGACTCCCTTCCTCCGGCAGCGGCTACCACTTGCAACGCGGCGTCGATTGTGACCGCCGGGCAGCACCTTCCAGCGTCCGTTTCCCGGGCATGATGCCTGCACGTGGCCTGGCTGGTTGAACCGGAAGCAGCGCGGTGGACCCCGTCATCAGCCGGTGGGGCACTGTCTTACAATGTGTCCCATTCCACCGCAGCAGTGGCACTGCACTTGAACGCCACCAGGTGCGGGGCCCTGCTGCAGGCTGAAGGCGCGTGGTGGGTTGTGTAAGGGCCTAGGTGCCGCTATCTCCGCCAACTGGTCCCTGTATAGGACGGTTGCAGAGCCGCCGGTTGTAGTGGCCATAGTTGACTGGGGCAAGGCGCCGCTCCCGTCGTTTCGAGGGCTGCGCTGTGAGCTGCCGGCAGGACAGCTGGTTGAACGGCGCACGTCGATCGGCTGTGGAAGGCCAGGTCGCGTGCCACTTGAGTGCTGGACGGCGGTGGAGGCACATATTCCAAGCGCCGCCACTTTTTCTCCATGAGCCCATCTGCCTCCTGGGCCAGCTCTCCTAAGTTAGTCAAAGTTCTGCCTTCCACAAGGTCAGGGAATTGGGGATGCATCTGACG
Organism: Ixodes ricinus; assembly: GCA_037355805.1. Classification (NCBI taxonomy): domain Eukaryota; kingdom Metazoa; phylum Arthropoda; class Arachnida; order Ixodida; family Ixodidae; genus Ixodes; species Ixodes ricinus. Next base: position 57,393 of record JAZHYW010024454.1, on the reverse strand, counting down.
AAGCAACCGGTTGACTTTCTCGGAGTCCGTGACTGGTTCTCCGAGCCGCTCGTAGAACGACGCGATGGCATATATAAACTGTTTGAGGTAGTCCTCTGAATGTTGGGTACGGCGGCGGAGTTCCTCCTTCCGTTGTCTTTTCAAGTCAATGGGCGCGAACTCTCTCAGGAATGCCCTCACGAACTCCGCCCTATCTGTAAAATTCCCAACGAAACAGATCCAGAGTTTCGCACTGCCTTCGAGGGCCGCTGGCACCACGTGCGACAGCCGATCTTCAGGCTTGATGCCGTTTAGGAAACAGAAAAAAATCCAGGCGCTCGACAAACTCTTTAGGGGATTGAAGATCGCCGAAGCTGGTGAACTTGGGCGATTTGAGCGCAATAAACCTCTGTGCGGCGGGAGCCGGAGGCGTGATGAGCGACGTTGTGATCTCGGGCAGTTATTGGAGTAATTGGGCGTCCACTGGCTCGATGGGCCTCGCTGGCTCGATAAGCAGCGGTGCTCATGGAGCTGCGCAACCCGACTACAGTCCGATCACAGCCGATGGCCTTTCAACGGAGAAACCGTTGATCGGCTGAGATCGCAGCCGGTGGGTTCCGTGAATTCTCCCATTGTAAAGCACCAGCGTCTAATAAAATGAATAAAAGAAAAGAAAAGGAAGAAAGACGGACAGACATTGATTAACCCGTGTCTTTCCGTTACTTTTATGTTTTCTTTTAGTCATCGTACCGTCGGCAAACTTCGCGAATCAAAGGATCGCATGCGTGAAAACCCTCATTGTCCCAAAATGTTTCTTAGGCCCGTCCATGCACCTTTTGGTAACGTCTGTTGCTCTCTCGGGAAATATAAGCGAGTAGACATAAAAATCAAAATGCTACGATGGAATATGGTAAGAATATTTGTTTCTTTCTTATTTAGATGGTCACATGGTTTTATCTCCACTACGCAAGCGCATTGCTTTTGGCGGGACATGAGATCACAGAGATAGCAATTAGCTTCAGACGCTTCTGCTCAGTGTCTTTGTGAGGTGTGTTGCCGCAGGATTCCTTTCTTCCCAGCTCGCTCTTTTTCACCCCCCCCCCCCAAGAGTCCACGAGGTAAGAGAGATTTCTTAATTTGGGATGTTTGGAAGAGAAAGTTTTGGAGAGTCGAATAGAACCGCGTTAATCAAAGCCGGCGTGGCTGCCCCCCCCCTTTTTTTTTTTCTGCGGTGGTTACTATACACGGGGAGCATTTCGATTCAGAATATAAACTTTGCACACGTCTACTTAATTAGTAGAGCGTTTTAACAGAGCTTTACGATAATACCGTTAACGTTACTACAAAGTATTAGTAGATAATTCCGATAACTCCGAATTAACGATACCGAATCCTTTGATCCGGTATCCTTTGATCATGCAAAGTACCGTTATCGAATATCAATAGCGGAGCTATATGAACGACCTGAAAAGACCCAATTGGTATTGTTAAAATAATCGATAACTTAAAACTTTCTTCCTCTGCTGGCACCGACAGCATTAACTCAAAGTTCCTCAAAAACACAAAAATGTATTGCTCTTTGATATTACCTCAAATTTTTTCCCAATCGCTTTCACTTGGAGAGTTGCCTGCTGATTGGAAGATAGGGAAGGTGGTGCCACTCCACAAAGGAGGTGATAAATATTGCCCGGATAACTATCGACCGATTTCGCTTACTAGCATTCCGTGCAAGATACTAGAACGTATCATCTACTCACAACTAGTTCAAATTTTAGAATCTAACCTTTTCTTCAGCACCGCTCAGCATGGCTTTCGTAAATCCTTCTCTTGCGAAACGCAACTTTTGTCATACAGTCGCTTGACCGAAGATCCCAGGTAGACTGCTTTTTTTTTTTTACTTTTCCAAAGCATTCGATAAAGTTTCACACAAGCTGCTGCTATTAAAACTTAACAGTCTTAACATTGACGCAAATGTTCTGTCCTGGATAACTTGTATTCTCACTAATCGTTCCCAGTTTGTAACCGCTAACGATGAATCATCACCACTCACCTCCGTCAATTCTGGAGTACCGCAAGGTTCTGTATTAGGTCCGCTATTGTTCCTTATCTATATTAACGATTTGCCGAATTCGATCTCTTCTCCAATTAGTTTATTCGCTGATGATCGTGTTATTTACAGAGAAGTTACTAACGCCTCGGATGTTCTAAATTTACAAGCTGACATTAACCATGTTTCAAAGTGGTGTGAATTATGGGGGATGGAACTTAACGCGACTAAATGCAAGGCCATGAGAGTATCGCGTAAATGTAATTTTCCTTCTTATTTTCTCGAAGATGTCCCCTTACTTTCCGTCTCTTCTTATAAATACTTAGGTGTGTATATAACCTCAGATATTTCCTGGCAAATGCATGTTGAGTATGTTATTAATAACGCTAATCGAATGCTGGGTTATCTAAAACGAAACTTTTCACTTGCCCCTTCATCTTTGAAACTAACCCTGTATAAAACGCTTGTACGCTCTAAATTACAATATGCCTCGTCTATCTGGGACCACGGTCATTTCAAACTGACTAACGCCCTGGAATCAGTTCAGAATAGCTCTGCTCGTTTTTTATTCTTAATAACTTCCATCGCACCGCAAGCGTGAGCTCAATGAAAACTAGCCTATTGTTGCCTAACCTCAATTTACGTCGCAAAATAGCTCGCTTATGTCTCTTTTATAAGATATACCATACTAACTCATTACTTCACAACCAACTACTGAGTCATCCTTCTTATATTTCGCCTCGCATTGATCATATGTATGAATTAGACATTTTAAAATGTAACACTAATGCACTGCAAGAGTCATTCATTCCGAAAACTTCAGTGGATTGGAACCACCTTCCCGCATCTATCGCAACAATTGTTCCTGACCACGTATTTAGAACTGCCATAAATAATCTATACTGCTCAGATTGAGCTGCAAAGTGTACTACTGCCACTAACCCCACTCCCCTTTGTAATGCCGATGGCCTTGAGGGTATTTTAAATAAATAAATAAATAAATAAATACTGCTATGCTGGAGCCGTATCAGAAACGAATAGCAAAAATAAAGTTTTCAGCGATGTTTTCTGTTTTTTTTTTCAGCAGCAGATTGCAAATTCACAATTAAGTAAACTTTTTTTTTTTTTGCGGTATACATTTTTGGGCCGGTTTCAGCGAGGCATTAGCAGTAATAATAAAGCAATTTTTGAAAATCTAATTTTTCTTTGTCTCCGTGAAGCCCACACTATACTCTGACGACAACTTTTCTTGGCAATGAAGGGAATGCTACGGGGGCGGAGCTCCTGCACATGTATCACACCGCCAAGCATCCGGGCTTTCATTACGTCAGTTTTGGTTTGGTTTTCAGTTTTGGTTTCGTTGTCGGCATTCAAGGCAAGCACTCACGTACATGCTCTTCGGCGAAGAAAGGGCCGATCGAGTTTTCGAGGGACGACGTCCCCGAGCTCAGAGCAGATGCCATCTGTTAAGGAAGAGATCCCGGGCACGTCCGTTTCGATGGTGTCGGTTTATCGTTCCCTCTCGTGCCGTTCATGATCTCGTGGTTCTGCGCTCCTCTACTCCTTTTCCTCTTGTTACCTACTACCAGATCGCATAATCTACAACACAGGAACTAGAAAACTAATTTCATTTTTATATTTTTATTGTTCAACATTCGTAGTGATCTGACAATTATTATTCAAATGACGAATATTAAGATTATAATTTACGTTACAGCCAAAACACAATTTAGACCCGGGGACTGTGTTCAGCTGCGTAAGAAGACAGCGTGCTTCGGCTCTGTAGCTTTGGCAGCATTGCCAAGAAAAGTTGTCGCCGAGTATAGCTCAGTTTGAAGCAGGTTTGTAGCGCACACCCACGTCTGTACTGTGTCTGCAAAAACGCTATCTGCAAACATTACATTCTCTACTCGGCGTGCCTCTCGGGGTTTGCCGCTTGACCTATCTGTTTTAAAAGGCATTGCAGACTCATGACAATGATTCATTACTCTCTAGACTCTAGAATGTAACGGTCGGCGTTAACGTGTGTTCTACCGTTCTCTCCCCCCGATGCGCAATAAAACTCTTTATATATATATCAGAATATATCATTATTACTATATATCAAGTATATATCTATATATATATATATATATATATATATATATATATATATATATATATATATATATATATATATATTGCAAACTCCCTTGGCGTTTAATAGCGCAGTTGCCTGGAAAATATCGCTTCCCAGTATGAAAATTATACTTGAGATTTTACATGTTTATTAAAATACGTTCCTCACTTTTCAATCTTTGTGCTTCCTGCATAATAAAAATGCGACCACAAAGAAATATTTGCTTTTGTGATCTTTTGCAGAAGGCTTCCTCAACAGCGTCAAAAATGCGAAGGAAGATAATAATAATAATTGCTTTATTCACCATACAAGTATGGTGGGAGCTGAGGAACAACTCTGTACAAGCAGCTTGACTGGTACATTTTGGCGAAATCATACAAAATAATTTATATAACACAAAGTACTTAACAACAAAAACGAACAAAAGCAGAACAAACGAAAGCAATAAACTGCTAGCTCATCAACAGCAGTAACAATTGTTTAATTTGAAAGAAAATAGTCCTTAAGCTCACGTATGTTGTAAGGTTCTATATCAAAATTAGAGCCTATAAAAGTGTTCAATAAGGCTGGCAAGGTTATTTTAACCATTTGGAGACCATAATCTGTTCGTAATGTTTCCACTGCCCAAACATCCAAGTGACGGATGTTATGTGGTACAGCTTTTTTTCTAAAGTGATGCTAATGACAATAAAGAACTGTTTATCTCGCGACATTCCTGATTATACTTTATACTAAGACTGAATTCTTAGTGATCAAGTATCTTCATTACACGCAGTTCTTTAAAAATATATGATTGACATCAGAATTTCGAAGTACTTGGGGCAGGCGCGATTCGCAACGGTGTCGAAACAGGGGGGGGGGGGGGGGGGCAGAGGGGGCGATCGCTCCCCCCCCTTATGTAAACAATACCGAGGAGGGGCACTCTTGTAAATTAGACAGTACTGGGGATGAGTGACTCCAGAAATTCGCTGAAGTCGTTTTATTAAAGCAGTTCTAATTCAGAGCTTCAGAAATATTATGGTTATTGAAAAATACTTAACAAGCCATAAATATGAGTCTGTCAAAATTTACCAGAAATCGTCATATATGCAAGGTTCTGAGTTTTCGATTCTTAGTTCTATTAATTATTTACAGTAATCCAGTATATTAATTTTTATTTTAAGACTGCCGCAAGAGGCACGAGGGCAGTAGTTTAAGAAAGCAAGGAAGAAAAAGTGGTTAAAGATACATCCCCGACAGGCTGGAGAAACGTCAGGTTTTGTCTCTGCCAATACAATGGTCAATATTTTGAAAACAAACGCCCACCTTTCCGTTTGTGCCTCGTTTCACAACTGCCCGAAAAACGTGTATTTTTTATGAAAAATAAAAGAAGTGCTTCCGCGAAACCGTGGTTAAATTAAGATTAAAAAATATTTAGGTGCATTATTGCATCACGTATCTGTTAACCTGAAAACGTAACTAAACTACGCTTCAGTTATAAAATGCACAACTATGTCGAACGTCACAAACCCTAACCTAACCTGACTATAGTGTAAATTTGTGGATCTGTAACATAAATAAAAACAAAAACTAACGAAGTTACAGAACCTGAAATGTAACTGTAAGCAAGTTTAATATATTTTAGTGCTTACTTAGCTTAAATGCATTTATTTACATACTTCGCAGCTGATGGTTGAAATACAGCCAGTCCAGTACGACTGTGACTCCTAGCAATGTACAGCACTACTAACCAGACTACATCACTGAGCTGTGAGGAAACTGCATATAAATGTATAGATGAATTATTTGGTAAATATTCAATAGCTAGGTTTGTTTTAAGTTTTAGTAATATATTAGTAACTGTAACTCGCTTACTTTAGTAACTCCTAATTTAGCACAATTGCAAGTGGCTGAGTGTTTCAAACCACCCTCGGCCCAGAGAAGGCAGTCGATGCCGACCCGATACCGGCCAATACTACGGGGCCATCATCAGGCTGTCGCTGGAAGCCGCCCTCGGCACGGAATCAATAAATAAAACCGGCACGGAGCTCGGAGCCATTCTCGGCTCGAAATCGGCGGCCTGTGCCGGCCCGTTGCCGGATAAATCGCTTCAACCATTGTTGGACCGGATATGGGAGCCGCTGTCGGTCCGGAATCGGCGGCTAGCGTCGGGCCGGGTTCGGCATGGTGTAGCAAAACCAGAACTGAGCCGGAACTGGCACCCGACGCAAGCCCGATACCCTCTCCCGGAGCCTGCCCGTTGTAGCACCGATTCTCTGTGCTACTTGGGAATCTTATATAAAGAAAACCGACGCAGTCCTAACCGTTACAACCGTATCCTGCACTTCCTCTTTCTCCCTTCTTCTTTCTCTTCTTCCTGACAAGGTTAACGCATCGAAACGGAAACTGATTCCGGTTCCGGGTTCTCAAATATTCAAAATCTTTTCCTTTTTCCTTCTGTTTTTCTTCTGTTTTTCTTCTTTTTTCTTTTTTTTTTTGAGGGGGGGGGGGGGCTTTACTTACTGAAAGTTGGGAAATAATTAAATGATTCTTGTGAGAAATTATTTTGACTCCTGTGATACCTTCAACATCATATTCCTAACCATCCATCATTTGACGAATAATTAATTGTCTCTCGCGTTACAAGGTTAATCAGTCTGCTTCTAATCGATTACTTCAGCCTGTGACGTTTGATTACTTTCGAGGTAAAGACCGGATGGTTTCTTTCTTTAACGATTCTGTAATTTTTGGACGATGTTTTGCATTTCATGTAGGAGGGAAGATACTTAAAGGTACCGAGTGTGATTGAAACGCACAAACAAAAGCTCTGAACTACAGGCATCGCGCTTTTTAAATATACAAGCAAAATACGTAATTAGAGGACACCCATGCCATAATCTCCTGAGCAAGTAATATATATTCAAAAAAGCAACGACGGATTTTTTGTTTTGTTTAATGATGGTTTAGTTAGTTTTGGAGTGATGTAATCAAAAAATGTCAACCTGATTTTTTTATTATTATTATTTCCATCCGGAGTCAAAATCAAAAGTATATATAGGCCAATATAGGCTCAAAATGAGCGCCACCTTTTTGAAGAAATTCCAAGGTTGTTATAGTAATGAAGTTACTTTCACTGGAAATTGGTTTAAGTGATCTGATTTGACTAAATAATCATAGATTTTGACTTTAGTGAGTGAAGCGAAAACTAATACACGAGGGTAGAGAGCCAAAAGCCTGCTTTTCCGTACGACATTTTGAAAATATAACGGATCATTTCTTACCTCTTATCCTTCGAAAAGCTCTCCGCCTTTTCACTGTGATGCGTCCGCGATACTCGAGCACGTCAGCCACCTAGCTCACGTATCGGACCCGAGCACTGCGTCACTATAGGACGGGCTCTTCGTCAACAATCAATCCGTCGGAATTAAAAACAGCGCGAAAAGACGAGGACCAGACGAGGACCAGACGAAGAAGTAACATGGACGCAGCGCTTTTAACAACTCGCCCAAGCTTTAACTTTAGAATCAATCCGTCGATGAACATTCGGATTCGCGTTCATGGCCAATGAGTGCCGTGACGGCACCTATCATCACTTGCTAACAAGTTTGAAAAACCAACACCGTGAAAGTTAGCAATCTTTCCTTACTTTTATTTCCGTCGATGAAAGCAAAATTAGTCAGACTGGCCAGTCGTGGAACGCTGGGAGGACTGTCGCGGAAGTTCAACATGTATAGAGGATTTCACCAGACGCAAAGAACATGGACGGCTAATCCCGCCGACCCTCAGACGGCTGAGAAAACATTCGGTTCTGAAAGCATACTATGTCACCACCACGTGATTTTTCATTTCGCTTTTGAGTTGAGGAAAGTTGACGAGGGAAAATGTTCGAAAATCATTCCATTAGAGTGCCCTCAATGTTATATTTCATGGCCCCTTTAAGTTACGTTCGAAGATACTTGAAAGTTGGTACTGAGCACGTGGCAAGCTTATGTTTTCCGGCAAAGGAGAAGAAAGTTGGTGTTGTCCGGAAAAAATGTTCATAGCCGGGAGGCGTGTGGGCCTCCTCTACTGGGACCCGGCTACGGGATGGGGAAGCCGAGACCTATAGGAAATGCGCCCTTGTATAATTGACCCTGTATTTTAACTATGGTTCCGTGTTTTGGGGGTTTATATTTCTTCGAATTCGGGATTTTTTTTTCTGGATTTATTCTTTTCCACCGATTCGATGTAAAGTTTTGGCGTCGCAAAAAAACAACTTGGTGTTTATCGGGACTTAAGTCGAAGAAACTGGGACAGGGGTATGAAGACATAGGCAGGGAGTTTTTATTTTCCTGGGGGGGGGGGGGAGGAGGGGAGGGGGAGCACCCCTCCCCGTAAGAACGCATTACCAAGTTGCAAATGCGATGTCGCCTAGCAAATAATTATTCGAAATAAATCCTTTTTGCAGTGCAACATGGTAATGAGAATAAAGCTCTAGATACAGGAGCAGCCGAATAAATAAACGAGTATGCTTAATTTAGCTTTGTCATCTTGTTAAGTTTTGATCGCAAACATTACTCTATGCATATTACTCCGTCCTAGTACTAAAGTAGCCATTACTATCCTTTTTTTTGTGATATTGCTGGAACAGTATTAACATGCGAGGTCCCACCTTACTCCTTTGTGTCTCGAATGTCGAAGTTGAAGGGGACAAAGACAGTGAAAGTATTGAAGACAGAAGGACAGAAAAAGACAGAAAGAAGAATTGTTTAAACAAAACAACAGGAAAAAGGACACGAGGCTTATTTCATGCTGGTTTGGCTCTCCCCTGACAAAAAACGAAAAGACCTCCCTTCTTGCCCTCATCACTCCCTCGTAATGTTGAGGCAACACCCAAGTAGAGAGCTACCGTGGAGCCAGGCTGGCGCTCGGTAGGTAACCCGGCGACTCTTGAGTCCGCGGTCGTCGGTCGCTGAAGCTTCTCTTTCTCGGTCCTGTCTGGTGGCTCCTTCGAATTTTACCACCTGTTGTTGCCATAGGACAACAACACACAGGGGTGTGACATCTGCGCCAATTGCGCCATTTTGACACAAACCCAATTTTCTGCGCCTAGTTGCGCCAAAAACGCGAAATCGGTCGAAATAGCGCCACACTGCGCCAAAGTAACTAAAAAAAAAAAAGTCTGCTGCGACGCTAGATTTAGCGGGAAAGGAGGGTTTAGTTGGCCACATTCAATCTCGTCGTAGTAAAGTACACGGCACGGGTACAGGGTGGCGCAAGCAACCACTGGATTCGAAGATTTCAGCTGTAGTACCTTTCTATACACCTTTTCCACAAGGGTGCCGCCATCGATAATATTATCACTCCTGGTATGCGGTAAAACATCGTTTTGATCTCTCCACGCCTCTGGAAGGTGTTTACAAAAAATGCGTGATTGTCACACATTCTTGTTTGGCCTCACCTATATTTTCTTGCATATTCCAGGTTGAAATATTTTATTATTTTTTCGTCCCGCATACCAGATACGGAACCCACGTGACTGAGAATGACAGGAAACAAAAAACGTCTACACCTATGATACGTGGTCCTTTCCTGATTTTCCTACTAACGGTGCGCTGTCACGCGGTCTCACTGTCTGGCCGCGGGAGGTACGACGCACTAGCTATCAAGATGAGCGAACCTAAGTATTTCTTTCGTTTTAAGAGTAAACCTTTTGTTAAAAGTGCTATTGAGCGCCTCCATTGTGTAATTGTTCATTCGTGCCCGTAATCTCGTCATAATGGACGGCGCCGTCGCCATGAGTACCTTCGGTTATCACACACGTGCTTCCAGTGCGTGAGCAATCGAATGAATCGGTTTGCACCCGTATTTAGCCTGCATGTGGTGCTGGTAGTTTTTCTACGTATTCACTATTTACCTTGTGACTCAATTTTGTGGGGAGTTTTTTGCTATCTGCACGTGCTTTCTACGAGCGTCCGATGGATGTCTGGTTGTAGTAAACCGTGCTTCCCTGTTCATGCTCTCGAATCACCGCTTTAAAAGTTTTGCACTACAATTGCGTTTTGGCACCAGTTCGTACAAGCTTGAGGTACCTGGTGCCCACCTAACTTTGCAGCAAGCATGTGTTTCCTGTCCTCATCTATGCGCATAATACTCGCAACTGCCTTTTCCGTTTTATATATATATATATATATATATATATATATATATATATATATATATATATATATATATATATATATATATATATATATATATATATATATCTGTTGGACAAACATAGCGATTAAAAAAGGAAAATCTGATTTATAGGATTAATATCAGATTTATTTATAATTTAAATCGTTGATAAGCTGCTCTAACATTTTCTGCTCCTAATCTGCTCCAAACTGTAGACTTTTGTGCTTCGAAGTTGCGCCAAAATGCATAAACTGCTGCTCCAAACGAGAATTTCGAGCTCCAAAGCTGCTCCAAAATACAAATTTTTCTGTTCCGAAAATTGCTCCAAAACCTGCTTCACCTGTCTCACCCGTCACCCCTGAACACATCGCCGACAACACGTAGATGTTCTTTTGTCTTTTATGTTTTTTTTTTTATTATTTTCTTACAAGCACTTTTTTTTTCTACAATTTGCTGGGGGCATTTTTTAAAGCGCACTTGAGCGTCAAAAAAGGCATTTAGCTGCTGTCACTTGTGCGAGTGAGGGGACTACTTTTCTTTTTTCATCGGCCCCTTAGTATTGCTCAAGCCGGAAACGGGCGGACGGGCGCCTAAGAGCTGCGCTCTTAAGAGTAACGCAAACGTAACGCACGTTATTTTTTTATCGGTAACGGAAACGGTAAGGCGTTCCTTTTATTTTGAAGTAATGTAGGACGGTAACGCTTTCCTTCTATCTGCAAGCAACGTATTTTGTTACTTTTTTTTGTAACGCCTACAACACTGCGTGTGACCTATTTAAGCTATTTTAATGACCTTGATATCACCAGAAAGTTCTTTAGCTCTTTCTTTAAACAAAAATACAACATTCTATGTGAAAAATAAAATACGTTACGTACATTTGAATGAACGAATGTTTCGAAAATCTTATAAATTTGAAGTCAATTTTCTTAAAAACATCATTTTCATTTGAAGATAATGCACATATTGCAAAGGTGCAAGCGAGCTGGACAAGAATTCTTGTCCAGCTCGTTTCGACCTTTGCATTAATTGCATTATCATTATAACCTTAAAATTCAGGCCGTTCATTCTTGTTGCTGTTAGACTGGTGACAGCTATTAAAACCCGTTTGCTCCACTGACGTCTAACTCCTGGTTAGCTCAGTTGGTAGAGCGCACCACTGGGAAATGGAGAGGGTTCCTGGTTCGATCCCAGGACCAGGCGGATTTCTTGATCGCGCACCAGTCACCTAGCTGTGTTTGGAGGTTTGTGTTTGTCCTTTGTCCTTTGTCCCACTTGTTCCCCTTCTCCAGCGATTATTATCGTCACTTTCACTTGCTTCATTTTTTTCTATTGGTGCTAGCAAGGTATGATAGTGAGTTATCAAAAAATATAAACTGAAGACAGAAACTTTTATTTATATGGCCATAATTAAAGCTTTAATGTTTCCAGGTGTGCGTTTTGAATGCGTCCTCGCATGGGTGCTATTCTGGCCAACAATTATACGTGGATATGGTTAAGTATTTAATTATAATACCTCCATATTTAATCATAAATATAACCGATATATTACATATCGCATAAAAATGTTTTTGTTTTTATGGCGGTTTGTACGCTAGTATTCTGCATTGGGTCGTACACCGTGTAACAACGCATCCAATGTTGAACAAATAAAGGAACAAATCAAGGGATGCAATCAAACATAATCCAGCAGGAATCAGTGGCAGTAAAACTTAAACATAACACGTATATATATATATATAACATATATGGCCACATTCATTTTTAGCAGAAAGGTTCCAAAATCGAGTTACGTACCAAGTAATGGTTTGCGGTCTGTGGACAGCAGTTCAGAGAGCAAGGTACTAAATTTTATTTACACGCAGGTACTACATACTTTGCCGTATCAAGCGTAGCATTCATTTACCAAGCTTGATGTTACGAACTTACGCTGGACACATTCCCAGATCATATTTGTTAGCCCCTCCGCGCGGCGGATAGGGTTGTAGCTGTGTATTATTGCTATCGCTCCTTCGACGCATTTGAAGGAATGTCGAAGCCGGGCGATTCTTTCTCGGCTAATATATTTCAATGAAAAAAACAGTGCCTCAGTTGATCTTCTGCATTATGGTCATCATCGTTTATTCATTTAATTTTATGGACGTCGCTCGTAAAAGCACGAAGCTCGGCTGCACGAATGGCTCGAATCCGTCACGCAGCCGGAAACGTCCTGTTTCCTGGGCGCTCTTTCATGCGCCGCGGTGAACAGCACGGGCGGCAAGAAAGCGGCGTCGGTTTGTCGCTCTGCCAGGCGCGTAAACGAGGCGAGGCGCGCTGAAGCGCGACGGGCCAGTCGACTCCCGACCAGCTCCCGACGAACTCGGGGGCGGAGCACGTGCGACCCAGTATGCAAAGTGCTGTGCGCACACGCCGAGCTTTGCTCCGCCGTCTCACGATAAGCGCCAATGCACGACGACGACGTCGACGACGAGGGGGTACATGAAGCACTCACGCCGAGCTGCGTCGAGGCGCGGAGAGTCGCTTTCTTCGCGTATGTTCGAATCCGCCGGACACGCGCTGCGACTGCTGCACTCCGTTTCAACCCAAGTGCGAGCCAAGGAGAGGTGGAACGAGTGGAAGAGCGGGCGCAACGGCTCTGAGCGGGCTCGTCAAGTGAAAGCTCCGTTCGAGGCAACATGATCGTCTTTGCTGCGATGGGTTGGCTTGCACTTAGGGTGAAACAGAGTCGTTTATTCTTGTACCCAGCCCTGTGGAACCAATAAAAACATCAACGGCTTTATAAAAAAAAAAAAAAAAAGATAGGCGACGCAAGGCAAGGACAAGCGACGTTTACGCTTAATAACACCTGCAGGCCGCTTTGGCTTTTTTCTCTTCATGATCTTATCTTCTTCCACTCTTTGCGGCATTGTAGTCCAAGGTGCAGGGCGGCCATGCGCTCGCGCACACTCTTCACTATACTCCTTGACTGGCATATTTAATTTGTTTGTGAAAAAAGAAACAAAACAACGTTCGATAGATGAGGGGCATCCTTCTAGCGTAGGGAGCCTTTTCGTATACTCTGCGCTCAGCATGTACGCTCGCAATGTATACAGGTATACATAGGCTCTTGCATACAACACCATTTGTCGTGAACGTCGAGCTCGGCCTCCTCCGTGTGTTCGGCGCGAAGTAATGACAGGGGATCCGGAAGAAAACGCACTGAACAGAGCCAGCCGCAAGTGCAAAATGAGAATTGTTCGCTGAAACACACGATTCCGGGCATGGGGAAGGTCCAGGTTATCGCTGTTATCGTTGATCTGTTATGACTGCAATGTTGACTTCGTGCAGTTATATTGCATTTTAATATTTTATTAGAGTGTTCGATGCCTTTTGTTCTGCTTACCGTAACTATTGTTCTGTCTGTGTGTGTTTTTATGTTCTTTTTTTTTCTTTTTTTACGAAGCGCACCAAGGTCTTGTCAGACCCGTTTGCCTTGGTGCCGCAGACAGTACGTATTGTCGATAGAAGAAAAGGAGTGCCAGCAATGCTCTTTGCTTAATTACGCCTCACTCGAAGTAAAAAACAAACAAACAAAGAAAAAGACATTGACTAAGCGAAACAACCGATTTCTTCTCTTGTTGCTGTCTATGGAGTTTTGTCATGTCTTAGACGGCTCACACCTCCGGAAACATACTTTTTTTGCGAAGCACGTCGACCCAACCTCGCTCGGAGCGCTCTAGCACGTCAAGGAGCAGATTATATACACGGCTTGCATGTGACGTCATCGCGCCATGCTGGTGGTCATTCCTACTTATTAATGTAAAGGAAAACGAACTCAGTAGTTCGAAATGTATGCTCCGAAATGTACGCGCTCAGCATCCAGGCTACCCCAATGACCGCCCATGTGACGTCAAGACAAGTCAAGTTGCAGGGTCTCAAGCACCTAACATGCCGGCGAAGTCCGCACCTGCCAATTAGAAAACGTATCCGAACACTAGTACTTTATTCCCAATGGCTGACTGCGTGAAGTTCTCGTACTGCACGGGAGAGCACAGCGTGCCTTCAGCGTGACGTCCGTTCGGTGCATGATCATGGCGAAACCTTGAGCCAAAGTGTTTGCCCTTTGAGCAAGCGTGAAAGATCCGCTGGTGCGAAATTAATGCAACAAATACTACGCGCTCAGCACCTGAAACAAAATGCAATGGACAAAACTTCTATCAAACAATAAGGCACACCTATGCGTAAGAAATAAAAGAGTTTTAGAATAAGGGGCCCCCACGCTTTGGATCCTCCAGCCAGCTTGGGGCGTTGCACTGAGCCTGCGCACAACTTCTGCGCATGCGCACTGCGACACACCAAGCTGTTTGGGGGACCCAGAGCGTGGGGGGGGGGGGCTTATGCATAGCTTGCTTGCGACGTAATTCGCGACCATGCCAGTATTTTATGTGCCGCGAGCGTTCAATTCGCCGTGTTCGTTTCACACCGCAGAAGTGGGATAGTTCGAAGAAACCAGTAAGTACAAATAATCGTCAGTACCCAGCAATGGTGACACTTGCAAGCTATGTATTCTAAAACTCTTCTATGTTGAATGAACCCAGTTTTTAAAAATCCTGGATCGAGCACGCAGTTCGAGTTACTGATTCTCGTTGTTCTGGAAATCTGTCGATACCGAAACCAAACGCGCGATGCCCCCCGCCGGAAGCCTTCAACCGTTGCTTGACGCCGGAGGGTCACGTGTTAATGACGAAATTCGCGTTACTATTCTGTGTCGCAGCGCGCCGGAGCTGACTGCAGTCGGTGTTCGGTGGCTAACTAGATTAGCCACCTTAGCGGCTGCAACCAGCAAAACAACTTCTCGCGGCCGCTAATGTCGCTTATCGACGCTCTATAATGCCTCCGCGTCTACTTACTTGCAAAACACTTGAGGAGCCAATCTCTGCGATCTACGAAATCAGCACAGCGAATGATGAGGCGGAACATCTGTTTAGACCTCAAAATCAAGTCTGGGCTGTGGTATTACGCAATGCAAGCATGACGCTTTGCAATGCAAGCATGACGCCGGCGTCAAATGAGAATTTCCATATGTTTGGTTTCGGTATCGACAGGTTTCCAGAACAAAATGTGACAATGAATAACTCCAACTGCGTGCTCGTTCCAGGCTTTTTAAAAACTAGGCTTATTCAACATTGATTCTCTTCATTTATTTATTATAAACGTGCCTTGAAATGTATAATTCAAAAGTAATTATGAAAATTTGATTAATTAGTCATATTTTAGTGTCATTCTCTCTTAAACAAAATGTCCGCCTGGCCGTATAACTCACTTACACAGACCGTATTTGTGTAACCTTCACGGCGTTTTTCTTTTTTTATTATGTATTCGATAAAAAAAAAACACTAATTGTATAATAAATGCACGTCCGACTGTTTTCATACGAACTGCGCGTCCAATCATTTTGGACAAAAAATAGTGGCGAGTCAATAACGAGTCTTAATAATATTTCTGACCCAAAAATATAATTTTCTTTGTGAGACCGAGCAGACGAAACGTCATGCTCATCAGTTCCTCGCAGATCGCTTTACTGAGGAGGAAATGAGGGAGTTTGAGTTCTTCGGTCTCGTCACTCGCTTGGGACTTCGAACTACATTGTTCCTATCGTGATATCTTTGTTTGTTTAATTGCAGTACCCATCGTCCTCGTTCTGTCCCTTTTCGCGCTTCGTGTTCCTGTGACGTCGACTCGCCATGACTCTGCTATCGGCAGGGCTTTCACAACTTCAGCTCTTTTGTCACAATGGAATTTTGTGCCACATCCTTTCTTGGCGTTTACGGTTGATGAGGGCTGGTTAGAAACAGCGTCTTAGGAAAGGTTGTAGGAAATAAAGCACTGCCAAACCCAGAGCGCCGGCTGAGTGGCACTTACATCGCGCATACTATAAACGCCCTCGCTCGCCTCAGCCTTCGACGAAAATATCAGCTCTATACCGCACGCACACATTTGACGTCTGAGATAATTATAATATTCATAATAATTATTTTTATTGGCTCAGGAGAGCGCGGCACCGCAGAAAGGCAACAGCCCGTACATGGAGGCCCGCAGTGCCGCGTCAAGTTGATGGTGATTATGTGACGCTATAATGTGCAAGATGAGGACGACGTGTTCTTCTGATCGTTGCGAAATCCGATGCCCGAACTTCGGTGACGGCTGAGGCGAGTCAGCCAGCGAGCCGAGGTGATCTTGCGGGCTATTCGATGAAGGTTTCAGATGGTAACGCCTTAGCAGACGATCCGGTCGGTCTGGTTGTGCAGTCACTCACTTCGGTGAAGGCAGCGGGCTGCAGAAGGTGCCCAAGTCGAAGTAGACGGCTGCTACACCCAAGTCATTTATGTCCAGGGCTTGAAACGTAACGCCGCAATCAGGCGGTATAGCTTCCTGTCATCGTCGTCATTGTCGTCCA
Organism: Ixodes ricinus; assembly: GCA_037355805.1. NCBI lineage: Eukaryota > Metazoa > Arthropoda > Arachnida > Ixodida > Ixodidae > Ixodes > Ixodes ricinus. The sequence continues at coordinate 40,677 of JAZHYW010024454.1, read as the reverse complement.
TGATGCTGGTATCATGCAGAACGGCCCGGTATCAGCACCGTATTGCGGAGCTCTGGAGCTGTGCTTATACTTCTCCTTTTGCTGGGCAAACGAGCGTTTGGAAGCACCGAAGGAGAGCTTTGCGAGCCAAGAATTTCTAAAGCCACGAAGCTCCCCCATACGCTCGTTTGGCCAGCAGAAGGCGCGTATCATGGCCTCCGAGATTTTTGGCGCGCCCAGCTCTCCTCCGGCCCTTCCAAACGCTCGGCTCTCCACTAAGGTGGGCCGAGTTCAGGGCCACACCTTGGTACCGTTTTACAGCGAAGCTGTACGTGACTCGCAGGTCGGATTTCTGCAATTATTTCGTGTCGTCGTCCTCACGGAAAAAAAAAAAAGCCTTCAGCAATTGAAGTGAAAAAGCGAAAAGTGCATATCACGCATACAACATACAGCACAGCATTCGTTTCAATAAAGAACAAGCACAAGACAAGCATCAGAACCAGATAATTGATGATAAGGCACTCCTGATAACAATGCGAAGCACGTAGCGCTCACCGCATACGTTTCTCGGTAAAGATTACTGTTGCAAGCTGCCGCGGCGACGGCAGCTTGCGACGTCGGAAGTGACGCCACTAGCCTTTCATATATAAAAAGTTTTGGTGCAGTGCATTTACTTTTCTTTCGTCAATCATTTGGTATAGACCCTTTCACTGCTTACAAACATGTAAGGCCACTTGCGTCCCAAGCGACTTCCGGTCACACTGTCTTTGCAAGCCTGTTGAGCTTGCTTATGTCACCAGTGCTAGAAAGCATAAGTGCTACACGGACAACAAAGTTGGAGATTTAGCGAGGGCCTTCGGCTGTACAATATTACATCTTGGACAAGGCAATTTGGTTTACAAGATTACTCCAAACATTTTAACATATCTCGCACTTCTTCGTTCTTTTCGCGTTCACCTGGAGAATGGGTGGTTAAACATAATAGAAAGTTTTAGTAGATCGTTCCGATACCTTCGATACCCCCGATAACGATACTATATGTAAGCGCAAAGGCGGAGGCAGAGTATCGGGTATCGTTATCGGAGTCATCGGAACGATCTACTAAAACTCTCTATTATCTACATTTGAAGTAGCAGTGTTAAGGCCGGTTCACACATACAGCGAAGCGCTAAGTTAGCGCTACGTGAGCGCTCCAAGGAGCGCTCATGTGGCGCTTCCTAGCGCGTGATGTAGCGCTCTGTTAGCGCTTCAGTAGCGCTCTGTTAGCGCTTCAGAAGCGCTTTGTTAGCGCTCTCACGTTCCTTGTGCCGTGCTTGCTGCTGCGGAACAGCGCGTGCACGGCGATTTCTTCGTTGTTGTTTGTCCCTTGGCATTGAAAGAAGAGGGAGTAAAAGAGCCGCTCTCCAAGCAAGGGTTGGGCAGACGATCCAGAGTCATGGACTCTGAGCAACTAATTGATCGGGTACGACCTCATCGCTTTCTATTCGATATGCGTGACCCTTGTTTCAAAGACAAGCAGTTAAAAATAATCGCCTTCGAAAGAGCTCTGTGTCTCGGTCCCTCAGCCTATAGGAACAAGGTTCGCCGGGTACCCGTCGGTATCGCGGTGGCGAAAGATTTCGCGCACCCAGAAGGCTCTTATGGGCGTTAAGCCGTCCACACAAATATGCACTAATCGCGTATGTAACAGCATTTGTCGCGTTTCTATTTCAGCATCCCACATGTATGTCCCCCATTGTGCTGCTGATGCACACCCAACCACAGGAACTGGAACCGCAGTGCACGCGCCAATCCGCAGCACCGCGGTACAATAAGCGCTACTGAAGCGCTAACAAGGCGCTACTGGAGCGCTAACTAGGCGCTACTGAAGCGCTAACAAGGCGCTACTGGAGCGCTAACAAGGCGCTACTGGAGCGCTAACAAAGCGCTACAAAAGCGCTACTCGCGCGCTATATTAGAACGAAGTCACGCGCCAGGAAGCGCCACATGAGCGCTCCTTGGAGCGCTCACGTAGCGCTAACTTAGCACTCCGCTGTATGTGTGAACAGGACTTTAAGGTGGACTTCGATTATTCTTTTTTATAAACTGGAAGTTCTCTGGGATGTCAAAGACTGGAGCACCACCTGATGGAGTTTGCCATAAAAAGGGTCTATAGCGCAGTGGGCATTTGTTGCAGAAGATACCACAGCTTTGCTGTCCCCACCTTCACAGCGTGGATTGGAGCCCCAATTTTCGGTGCTGCGGCCTCTCTATTATCACTCAAGAACTTTGGAAAGCTGACGCCGTACCTGCACTAACTTTCGCCAATGCCGTTACTTGTGACCCCAGCGAGACCCGATAATACCTCGAGCGACGACAAAGGGATATCGGACGACATGCATTAGGATGTCATGGGAGAGTTGCCAATCAACTAATCCAAGGAGATCTTGGCTGGTCCTTTTTGAAGCGCGGGAGGCCAGCAGCAAGCTGGAGTATTACGCGCTGGTTGCGACACATGCAGGGAGCGTGCTGGGCAAAGTGAGTATTCGTTTACAACCACATATGAAACGCACAGACGACATGGAGATGGCCTTTGGTTCAGCTTGGATTGAAGTACGGTGCATTATCTATGAGCTACGAGCCTCCAACTAAGAAAGACTGGGTCACCAAGGTGCGAGAAGAGATAAAGACCGTTGAGGCGGACAGGTGGAGGACAGAAATGCAAGACCACACGAACCACACAAGACCGATATCGCCCCCTCAACTGACGTTTTAATGAAAAGATAAAGGAAGAAAAGTACGAAAATAACTTTATATAAAAAAATATGTAAAAAAGGGAAACGGAAAGGATTTAGAAGAGTGAATGAGATAATAAAAAAATCTATTTATCTTTGTCCTTTTTTTTCCTTTATGTTTTCATTAAAACGTCAGTTGAAAGTATCGTTTGTCCTGTCCTGTCCTGTCCTCACTTGTCCTTTGTCTTTCGCACTAATATTTCTATAATGTTCAACCAACTATATGGACCACCAACTTATATTGTTACAAGTTACAATCTACAGCCCCTGCACGACAACCGGAGCCTCACCGCACAACTATTTCGGAAGCGCCATCCCGTGGCTGCCGTGGCTAGAATAAGACTTGCGCACGATGCAACCCGCGCAAGCTTGCGCGAGCGAACGTTCGGCTCTCGGCATCCGAGCATGACGAATCCAGCGGTGTCTCGGGGTTCCACGTTTCATGAAAACAAAGGTGATCCAAACTTTATTAGTAAAGAAGAAATCTGCAATCCGGTATACGATTCCTAAATTTCTAAGTTTCTGATCACGTAAATTAGTTTTGCCAATACATTTTGGTTGTAATTTACCCACCGATATCAGAAAAAATGTCTGCAAAACGACAGCTCTGTAACTGCTTTTTAAGAACCGTAAAAAGAAATAAAACGTGAAACACCAAGAATAAAAATGGCAACCATAGGACCCCCCCCCCCCCCCCCAAAAGCCGACCGCCACTGGGTCTGATGTAAAAGGTAAGCGACTAATTGGTCAAACAAGCACGTAGCGTTCACTTTTGGAGATGAAAAGTCTGTCTTTATTCTCCTTTATTCACCGACGGCTGCTGGCTCGTGGAAAGAACGTGCGCCACTTATTATGGACACTAAATTCTTTGGTTCAGTATCCCTTTAAGCCCATAGGGATGTCATATGCCACGGTGTCGCGTCACGTCAGGACGTTACGTGACTTTGTGACGTCGTGTGACTACGACGTCACCTGACACTGAGAAGTCACGTGACTCTCTAACGTCATGTGACACCATGGTGTCGCGTAACACATAAATTGACCAACGGTGACCTAAGTCTATTTGCCAGATTAAAATGCATGGTTTGCATGCCGAATGTGAAAAATAAAAACGCAGCGATTTTATAGCTGTAACATTTCGACATGAAATGGTAAATATGTATAGATACTAATACTGAGGTTCTATTTCAGGCATGAGTTGCTACGTAACATTTTGCAGTGCCAGCAAATGCGGGCCATCTCCTAACACCGTACCTCACCACGAAGTACCATCTGATCCACATGAGCGAGCAAGGCGGCCTCAGGCGATCAACAGAGAGCAACTCGGTAACAACGTATACGGCATCATTTCATTTCAACTGTTTAGTTTGAATAAACAGGCGTCGTCAACGGCACAGTGAACCCCACCTGCAGCGAGATTCGATTTCGATTCGCTGCATATTTGCAACACGCAGCGCTTATTTCACACTGACAAATCATATACTATAGTCTTAGATCCTTTTCTGCATAAACAGCTTGCCTTTAGGGCGAAAAGCGAGCAACCTAATGTTTTCCTACTTCTTGTCATTGCAGGCAAACATTCTTGCCGGCATTTCTGTAAAATTTATTTTAGTTACAAAAAGCCTGCATCGTTGTGAAGCATTTTATACAGTGCGTGGCATTTATAAAGGATTCATAAAGCATTACTGGAATTTATACATAAAAATCCATTAAATCAACTATTATAAAAACGAGTGTACAAAGAAGTATTCATAAAGAAACTTTCGGCCGTTCCTACAATTTTCAATAGACGCAATAGACGAAATCTGCGGATTAAGCATTTTCTCGGGTATTACCTTCTCGGTTCCCGTTCTTATTACCGAAAATGCAGATACCAAGTGAAATTTGAACATACACCGTAGTTGACGAATTTATATTTTTCTGCTCGTGCCTCAAGCTCTATAATGTTCTGACTGACTTGACTAGTTCTGCCTCCTGCAAAGCGGAGCATCGTTTTCACTAGAGTCACTAAATGAGCTACGCTTAGAGTATCGGCACTTCGGTTCCCCGATCTGCTAGTAGATGCCGCCATCTTGGTACTTAGTGCAGAGCAGACGCAACTGCCGAGCGTCACAATTCAAAAATACGACTTCTTCTGCTTTAGATGCGGTGTTATGAAGCTTAGGTGAAATCGTTTTGCTCTGTCGCGAATTGTTTTAGCATGTCTGGAGGACGGAAAAGCGTTTCCTGCTATTTGAGATAAAGCTTCAGATAACTGGTCACCATGATTTTGAAGCATCAAGAGGGAGAGTGTTGTTACTATTGGGCGTAGCTGATATATTGGCTCTAGTTTTCACTGTATAGCTGCAGCATGAGGGCCCCCACACGGAAACCACAAGCCCTATTTGCTTGGCCCCTTCTATGGCGTCTGCTCCCTATTGATAGGAATAGCTTCGCTTTTATTGGAGGCTCTGTCTGAACTCGAGTCTAAAGCGCTGGCGTGTCCCGGCTTGGCAGGCTTTGGTTTCAGTTTCTAGCAAGCCGGCCCTGGTTATCTGCAGCAAAGTAGGTACGACTCTGGTGATACTCTAATTTTACTGCCTTTTTTTCTTTTCTTTTTTTGCGCTGTTTTGGCGGACGCGAGGCCTCAGCCTGCAAGATTATGCAAATCAGTAGATTAGCTTTCCGCAGGTACTGCTTGGGTCAGCAACACACACACACAGCTTCTCGCGTCGTCATGAGAAAACCTTATTTAAAGGGATTGTCCGGTAAAATTTTGTCTTTCAGAAAACAATCAAATTATATTGTCATTACTTTTAGGAATATCATTCGCACAATATCCGAATTTTTAATCCTCCGCCGCACAAGTAATTCAACTGTAAGAAGAGCCCAATTGCTCAGATTGCACTCGCAAAACACACAGCGTTTTCGTTGGCTACAGCGGAAGCTCTGACGTAACATCATGCAAAAAGAGCCACCGGTATTTAATTAGCTCGGTTAGGAACTGCTTATAGACGCTGCATGCACGAGCAGTACCCGCCCCCCCCCCCACCTCACTTCACCACGACTCGCCTATTAGTGGCGAGATGTTTTGGTGGCGCCCTCCCATGGCTCCCCTTTCGTGACGTCATTACATTGCGAACAACAAGTTCGGTGGTGTTTGCAATGAGCATTGTGGAGGCTTGAAATCGTTACCCTTTCAAAGCGACACTGCTAATACCATCAAAATTCAAGCTCTTACATTCATCTTATTTTCGTCGATGAGAAATACTTTCGTCAGCATTCGGCCAATCATGGCCGGCCGACCACAGCGACACTTTCGGTCGCGCACGTCGCCAATACCGTCGTTCGACGCGCCGGACGGCTGCTTTGGTAACTGCAGTGTATTCTATGGAAGATATACGTTTCTAAGAGCAGCGTCTAGATGGCGTTCCACCGTACTCTATGAAACACACAGTTCGTAAACGAAAATTTAGATGGCGCTTCAAACGACGGGAGGCTAAAGCCCCTTGATAAAGGCTTTTTTACAAGTACCGCCAGCCATTGTTGTGGAAATGCGTAAGACACTTGATACGAGTGGGTGCTCCAGCGCCATTCGCTACCAAGGGCCGCTCATTTTAGTGCTGCGCCGCGATTTGCTTCCAAGGCCGCTCGAGACATGGGCCTCGTGCACTGGCGCATTTGGCGCTACTTGCAAGACAAACGCAAACACATCGAGGGGGCTTTACGGGAGGCGAACTGATTTGAGTGCGGGGAAGGGGGGAGGGGGGAGGGGGAGAGGGGAGGGGTTGCCTTCTCCGCGAGAGCTCCACAACTGAGGTAATCTAGTAACGTTGAAAAAGACCCACGGCAGCTCTTGACTGCGGTCTCATTAAAATAACTTGGTTCTATAAAAGACAACATTTACGGTATTGTGAGGGAAGCTGAATTCTTCGACGATGACCTTTGTACGCACCATCAACCATGTTGAACAGAACCGGGAATAAGTCAACGCGCGCGACTCTGACGTAGCCATGCCTTATGTGACGTCACGACACGACCAGCCATGCATACTTCCGAAATTTGGCGTGAAGTTTCGTATTGATGTTCATAATTGTTTTAACGAATGTTGGAGCCGTTTTTTAATAAAATAAATATATATCACACCTGACTATATTTATGCCCTCTCTACGTGACCAGCGCGAGAACTTAGTAACTTCCGGATATCACCGAACGATCCCTTTAACTTCGTCTACACCTTTCAACTTGCTCGTTATTCGCGGTGAGAAGCTCGCCAAGGGGCGCTTCTGTTTTCCTCACTTCAGAGCCGTTTATACTGAAATAGTTTGGCCTACTTAAATAGATTTTGACAGTCTGGCAAACACAGCAGTGTGGTCTGACGACCGAGGGATGACTACTTCCGTCCGCCATTTTGGGGCTTTGACTCATAGGAATTATATACAGTTTCTCAGGAATAAAGAAGAGATAGAAGTAACGCCACTTTGTGTTATCATGAAATCTGTTGGTTCTAGCGGGCAACAAGCTCCGCCCATTGGCCAAACTCCCTCAGTATAAACGGCTCTGCCTCACTTTGGGTAGTGCACGTGCTACCCACGCGGCTATGTTTTCATTTTCATAGTGCATAGAAGCTTGGCATTGCACGTGCTTGCACCAGGAGAGGAAGTCGAAGTATCCTCACTCTGGATCGTGAAAAAATTCCACCAGGAGGCGATACTCAAACTCCTCGCCGCGAATATATATCGGCAAGCTCTTTTTGTCGTGGAATGGCAAAAGATTGATCTTTAGGTGAACGAAAGGCTAGAGCCTGGCCTGTCCCGTAGACCGGGACGGGCTCTAAAAATCTGACTTTTTTGCTCTCCGCCTAGCAGTTTATAGAAGAACCCCAGTCAAGGTAAGAATTCAGAGTTCGATTTTCCCCGGTTCAGAGTTCGATGTTAAAGGGCCTCCGACACGCCAAAAGAATTCAAAGTGCCCGTCAGTGCCCTGTGACGTAACAGTGTACCGCAAGGTGTCGGGGCGGTCAGAAGGGAGGCAGAGGGAGGCATCGACCTATGTCGCTAAATTGTGTTCGCCGGAAGTCACGTGAGTTTCACTCCTCGTGCTCCCCACAGCCGTGCCTAAGACTTTTTTCTTCTTTTTTTTGTCTTCTCCACGAGCGATCCTAGAAAACGAAGTTTCAGTTCCACTAGCTTTTTATCACTGCACCGTTGGTTAGTTTGCCTGCTGTAAAAGTTGAGGACGAAGAGTCAGTACATCGACGTGATGGAGGCTAATGATGAAAGCGTTGCGAGTACAAGCCAGTGCACGAGTGCATGCCATCAGTCCGATAGTACAGAGTCATACTGGGCACAAAACAAGCTATCGAGTCTTGAAAAAAAATCTAGAACGCTCGCAGAATTTAGGATTGGTAGCATACGACACACCCGATCGCATTGCTGAAAGTTCAGACACTGAGGACGAATCATCGAATACTCTCCAGGCTGAAGATGTTTGCCGTCTAGAGAATACGAACTGGTGAGTGTACCAAGTACGAGTAAACGTCGAGCATAAAGTACGTGTTTTGTCTAGAACATGAGCAGAACTTCTTTTACTAGGTTCACTGACTCCTCTTCTTCTACCGTTACAGCAAGATTAGGTGATGAAAAGCAAATAGAAGAAACCTTGTATGCTTGGATTGCTCGCGGAGGTGCGGAGAATAACAAATATATATATATATATTACACACGGTCGTGGTAAACACGAGGAGTGATACAACTCACGTGACTTCCGGCGATGCCTCCCTTCTGACCGCCCCAACATCTTGCGGTACATTGTTACGTCACAGGACATTGGCGGGCACTTTGAATTGGCTTCGTATTTCTGTTTTTTATAAAAAAAACTACGCAACTTTAAAGTGAAACAATTTTTTGGTGATATCCTGATACACCATTTTAACGCCTAGCATGAAAAAAAGAAATTTGGGGGGGGGGGGGGAGGGGGCGTGTCGGGCGTGTCAGAGGCCCTTTAAGCTCTAAGTCTCGTGCCGCTCATCAAATTTTCCGTGTTTTTTTTTTTTCTTTTTACATTTACTGCTTTTAACGCCTTGCGCGTTGCACCGTATGCCGGAACAACACGCGGGGCCACTTATTTTTTCAGTCTCTCCCAACGAATGGAACGGCCTAGTGTCACTGAATACTCTGTCAGAGTAGCGCATTCCCATTGTTTAATGCTTTGCCGACAACAGCCTCACTCTAGCCATGCATGTTTTGATTTCCTGCGGCATCACTGGACGGCGGCACCATTGTGCCGTCACTATCATTATCACGGTTCACTTTTTCGAATCCGCACCATTAGCCACCATATTATTGCCAGCAAGAATATGCTGCAGCGTTCCGGGTCTCTTCTCAGCCTTAGCGCCGTGACGCACGTATTTTCAGGGAATCGCACCCTAAAGGCTGAACTCCATGGAGCGAATTATGCGACGAATAACTGACGAACATCGCCCAATGGCACGCTCGCTTTGCGCACGACGTAGCAGCCACTGTGCTGAGGCCACAATGCCGCCGGGTAAAATTCGTCGATTTTTCGCAGTCTAGTCGCCCCATGGAGTCCTTAACATTCCGCATTTCGCGACTACCATGCCTGCTTGCCTTCGGGTGCCGAAGCAGGTCAGAGAACGGCGAAAAACTCTTCCGCTTCCCGCCACTGCAGGGAGCAAGCTTTGTGAGATGAGTGTATTTCAGTGGTCTTCTCGCGTATTGCTCATCGCCTCGCAGCCGATGAGAGTTCTTCGACTGAGCTTGGTTCGGCACGAACGATGCTTTCCATTTAAAATGCTTCGCTTCGTACGAAGCGTAAAAAACAAGAGTAACTCTGCATGCAAAATTAGAAGCACGAATGTCCGGGTAACTCATAACGCAATTTAAGCAAACAGCCTCGTGTATGGGCACTCATGAAATTGTCATTTGAGGTTTCTCCTTTTTTTTTACATTGCTGTTTTTCTGTTTTATATGGCAACAAAAAAAACACGTTAATGAGGCATTGACAGCTCGGTCTTATACCCCTGTCAGACGGGCTAATTGAGTGCAGTTCAACCAAGTGTACTCCAGCTCACCGAATGTCACTTCAAGTGTTTCGGTGCCACACGGGATAAATTAGTGTCACTTGGAAATGATCACAATAACGATGAGCAAAGTACTTTTAAACACTTCAAATGTTAAAGTAAAGGCATAAATGTATCAGCAATATTTAGAATGTTTAATAAAGACACGTTTAAAGACGGCGTTACGTTAATTGACAATACTTGCGACAATTGGATGATTCTAATCGATCATCACAAGCCAAGATAAAGATAAATAAGATAAGGAAGAAGAAGCAAACTCACTTGAAGCCGAGTGTGTTCGTCAGGGAGAAACCGTGTGGCGCACTAAACAAATGACACGAAAGGCAAAGTGCACTCCGTTGTAGTCCGTTAAATTCAACCCGTCTGAAGGGGCTATTTAGCTATAGGTATGTCACTTGATGCTCCGAGTGAATAAGATACATCTTCTTGATCAAGTTAATGAATAATGACACAAACGTCGTTGGGTTTTGCGGTTTAGAGGGTCATTGATTTCATACCAAGCCATTCTCGTAACTCACCGTCAGATACATTTGTTTGCATTAATCATTTACATAGATAGCGTCGACGGCCAAGTGCCTTGAGAATCGTCATTATTGCTGAACTTCGCTGCTAGCTTCATCTGGCCAGCAAAGCAATTGCCAAGCTACCACAAGAGCTTGAGACTATATGTTTCAATATATCTTTTCCCGAGTCCTGAAATTCGTGTATGCAGTTGTCAATAAATCGATAAAATGCTGCTGCGTTTATACGACGGTCTTTGGAAAGCTCAAAAGAATAGACCAAAAAAATTACCAGCGGCTTAATGTGTTGAAAGAAATAAGTGGCTAAGCTATAACCGAGTTCGCAACTGCAATGGGAACACGGCACAGACCACCCCTATTGAGTGAACTGCTGGTTTTTCTGGATATTTAGACAGCGATAGGTGAATCATCTCAAAATGAGATATTTCACCAGTGCGGTATGACTGGTAACCTGGGTTCTTTAACGTGAACCAGTGAGTAATGATTACAAAGCGTGCAGCTAGACTGCATTGTAAATGATGTCGCAAATGATTTAAAGTGGCTATTCACGGCGCCAGACACTTATCTGAAAAACCTGTCGACAACGCTAACGGCACGGTATGCGTACAGTTATTGTAAGTGTACCATGCAAGGCTCCAAAATGGTGGCACAGATATGGATGAATTTTAGCACCACGGGGTGTAGCTTTTTCGGTACTCTGGAAATTTATTCAGTGACTCTAGAAGGGCCTGAGGAGAGCCCTGCGCTCCAAAACTTTTCGCGCGCTCTGCTCCGGCCTGTCCAAGCACTCGGCTGCCCAGTAGAAAAAGGGAGCCGAGTCAGTTGTCTAGATCTCCGCATGCGGCACGTATAACCAAACCAGAAACGGAAACAGAATCGGTTCAAAGCACGCTGTCAAGTGAGAGCCAGCGGCAGCTTTCATCTTCATTATTCTCATCATCAGGATAAGGAAAGGTTAGTCGATCTTTGTTGATTCGTAATTTTTATTCGCATCTCCGGTCGTGCGCTGTTTCGCTGGATGATACCTCAGAATGCAAGATCGGAAGAGGAAGCCAGCTGGGCGTAAGACGTGTTTTTTCCCATCGGCAGAGAGCTAGCGGGACCAGTGGCACACACCATGTCTTCGACCGGCAGGTTGGTCACACTGCTCGGTTACAAGCTTCGAGCGCAAGCTGGAGACTTCAGAGCCCGCTTTCGCGAAGAACACCGCCCGGCCAACACCGGCGCCAACCCCTGGAGCCTATACCACGGGGGTGCCAGAAATTTGGCCGGCTCTGTCTGCAAGCCGTGCACGCGGGAGCCCTCGCCAGACGCTTGAGACCGGCCTGCTAGAAGTCAGCAGCCCAGAGCGGCCCACGAACCGAAGACCACCGTCGCGAAGACCGCTGCTAGCCTAACGTTCATTTTCTTCAACCGCAACATCAAACCCTTACCCTCGTCCCCACAAGCGCCGTTTAAACCATCATCACCATTCCTTTTAAAAATTCATTTGTACGATACCATCTCATCGTCGTTGGACGCGGCGCCGTGGGCCTTCACGATGGGAGATCTGCCTTTCTGCGGCGCCGCGGGATCTCTGAGCCGAAATAAACCGCATCACTATTACTATTCAGTACAAAATTATATTTTGAGTCGCCTTCCTGATTTTGATGGACTTAACTTTTCCTGTTTCAGAAGCGCAGCTCCTAGGCGCCCGTTTCCGGCTGAGCGGCGTCGCCGCCGCCGTCGGCGTAACTGCGCGGTGCATGTTCGGACATGCACCGCGCGAGCCCCAACCCCTGCTGTCACGTGACACCCAGGTCACGTGACCTCCGCAGAAGGAGGCCCCGAGGTCATGTGACTCCCCTGAGGTCACGTGACCCCCCCCCAAGGTCACGTGACCCCCAGGTCATGTACCCCCCCCCCCCCAAAGGACATTGAAGAATGAGGGGAGGAGGAGGAGGAGGAGGGGTGTACTATCCTTCCCTCCTCCTCCTCAAGAAGCTGCGCTCCAACTCGGCGTTACAGGAAGTTGTAAACGGCTTTCATTTTTTTACTGAAATTATTAGACGCGCCGCTTGTTTGAAAACAACATTGTGGGAATTTGTTCTACACCTTTCGCGCTTCGAAAAGATGAACCTTCAAATTTCGATCAACATCTTCGTTAAGGTCTGTGTGTTGCGGCGAGAGGCGGGTGCAGATTTCGCGCTGCTCCTTAATTCCGTAGACCGACGATAATGTTGATGATGATGATGATTCGCGGCTATTTCTTTGTGTTGTTTGGTTTGGTTGCAAGCGCCACCAAACGCCCCGCAGTAACAGTCTCTACCGCGGAGGCCATGAGGGTATAGATGTTTTTCGCATAACCTCAAACCAGCCAGTAAGTCACGTACTCTCGGCCTGGTGAATTTTCGGATTGCCCGCTGACACAGGGTATGCAACCGCCAAGGGTATGGGCGAAAAGGCTTGAAAACGGACGTCGTGCATGAGTTAGTTCCGGGTGCTCCTTTTTACCGTGCTGCAATTTCCGAAAATCTACGGTTGTCTGGCTACCACTGCGTGGTCGTCGGATGGATAAATAATTTTAAAAAGCATAAGAACAATAGCAGAAAGTGTGCCATGAGCACAAGAAGCTGCAACGCGAGTGTGGCTGCAATGTTATCGAGCTTCGCATTGTCCCCAAGAATCCTTATTTATGAAGTCAGTCGATTGCGAGCTTGAATCGTGAGGGATTCGTATCAGACTCAACGTCACGTTTAAGCTCACGACTACTTCGTCTACGACAAGAGGACCGATTTTAATTCCCGGTGCATGTGGTCCAATTAGGTTATCACTGAAAGCCCCATGGTATGTGAAAGGTAGGAAAAAGTCTACATGCCACCGTTCAAAATGGAGCTATCAAATGCCGAGAGCTTACCTGCATAGACTACATTAAACTGCTTATATATACTTCGCTGTGAAAACTCAATCAAAACACCCCACCGTCTTCGTCCTCGTTCTCTCGATGAGGCAAGGTGATGGCCTGTGAGCAGCCAGCTGGATTCCACCGGACAAGCTCGAACCAAGTTATTGCAGCCCACCATAGCCAAGTCTAGCCAAGTTCCCCCCATACCCACACCGTTGCCTACCCAGATGGCTGTGCTGCCAGAACTAGCCGGTATTTCTTTTTCTAAGCCGCTAGACGGCGTCGTCGGTGCCACAATTTTCAAGATGGCGCCGCCGTTAAAGAAAAGGTCTATAGCACAGCTTCTCTAGAGCTCCGCAAGACGGTGCTGAAGCAAAGTCAGCATCAGCATCTCCAACGTTCAATATGCCGTGTGCACGGCTCTATGCCGTGTGCACACGGCATAGAGCTCGTATTTTTGTTAACACTGCGAAGGTAGAGGCGCGCGAGCGCGTTGAGACGCGATTAAAGTGTCGTTCAGCTGGTCCGCTGACTTTGGCAGGGCTTTCTTTCAAGCAGCCCTTTGTAAGAAGCGGTTTCCATCAGGTTGACACTAATTATCAGTAAACAGTGGGAGAGACTGTCGCAGAAAATTCCACTGCAGCGAAAAGGCCGAAGCCGTCAAAGCCCTGCCGATAACCAGGTCAAGGCAAGACGGTGTCCGAGGGACACTTGAGAGAAACGCGAAAAACGACAGAACGGCAACGATGGGTGAAATTAAAGAAATATATCACGAAACTAGCGATGTAATTTGAAGACTCCACCGATTGACGAGATCAAAGAACCCCTCCTATTCAGTAACGCGATCTGCGAGGGAGTAAGGAGAATCGTTTCTCCTGCCCAGCCTCACAAATAGAAAAGCAATTGAGAAAGTTTATATAGATTTGTTATTGGCTCGCCGCGATCCTTTTGACCAAAATGATTGGACGCGCAGTTCGTCTGAAAACAATTAGGCGTGCATTTATTCTATATATTTTCCGGTTTTAAAAGAGCAACACTCGGATTTCAAAACGTTGCGTGTTGTGATGAGAAGCAACGAGTATAATTCGGACAAACGAACGCCTTTTCATCCGGGCACCTAGCAAAGCAAGCTCGATGATGTTAGTTTCCGGCCCTGTACCTAGCGCCACCGCGAAGCAACACCAACTTCAAACCATTTTGTTTTTTAAACGCCTTTTCTTTCTTTCTTTCTTTCTTTTTTTTTTTTACGAATTGAATGATGGGAGGAGAGCTTTGCGCGCCATAAATTTCGGAAGCCATGATGCAACCATGGCCTCCGATATTCTCGGCGCGCAAGCTCTCCTCCTGCCCTTCCAGGCGTTTCTAGAGCTCCGCAAGACGGTGATGATACAGAGCCGCTATCAGCATCTCAAACGTTTCGTATTTTCGTTAACACTGCAAAGGCTGAGGCGCGCGAGCGCGTTGAGACGCGATTCAAGTGCCGTTGCTCAGCCAGTGCGCTGGCTCTGGCAGTGCTTTCTTTCATGCCTTTACTAAGGCACGGTGTCTCAGCAAGCCTGACCTGGTCATCAGTAAAAAGTGGGGGATTGCCGCACGAAATTCCAATGCGCCTAAAGGGCCGAAGCTGTAAAACCTGAAGCCCCTTCATGTTTGAAAAGTAGCGCAAGGTGCGTCGATGCACGAGGCACGAGTGACGTGCAGCGCTTGGAAAGGTCATGGCGGCACAGCGCAGCACTGGCCAAGCACTGACCTAGAAATGAGACGCCATCTTCTTCCCAGAAGTGGCGCGCGGCACGTGTCTCGAGCAGTTCCGCAACAATGAGTTAGCGCCACTTTTCCCAGCAGAGCTGTTTATACTGAGAGAGTTTGGCAATGGGCGGAGCTTGTTGCCCGCTAGAACCAGCGGATTTCGCAATAGCACAAAATGGCGTTACTTCTTTGTCTTCTTTATTACTGAGAAATCGCGTGGAGTTCCTATGAGTCAGAGCCCCGAAATGGCGGACGAACGTAGTCATCCCCTGGTTGTCAGACTACGGTGCTGTGGTTGCCAGGCTGTCAAAATCTCCTTAAGAAGACCACATCTTTTCAGTATAAACGGCTCTGTTTCTCAGGATAGAGGGGCTTTATGAAAACCCTGTTGATAGCAGTCATGGCGAGACGACGTTGCAGGAACACTTGAGAGAAACGCGAAAATCACAAGAACGAAAACAATGGGTCAAATTACATAAAGATATCACTAATTATAATGTAACACCTGAGATTGCGCGGTGCGTAAAAATTAAGAAACGTTCAAGTCGAAGAAAAAGACAACAGTAGGAGAACGACTCAAACGCATCTGCGTTTGAAACGCTCTCCTGTCTTGGTGCTGTCGCTCAAAATGGCGATGTTGCTCCAGTCAAAATTGAGAGCTCGAGCCGATGAATACTCTTTCACGTGCTCCGGAGAAAAAATACAACATAAGCCTGGTGTACAAAAAAACACAACCTTGATGTCACTATCCAACACTAAAGTACCTATAGTGAATACACCCCTATTAGGGAGTTTTCGTGATCGTTTTCATGCGCTCACGCTCTCCGGAACCCGCTGGGAAATCTCTACAGGCGAGACTATCGGTGCACATGCGCAGGAGCGGCGTCTTTGTTGCGGAGAGGAGGGGGAACAACGGTTTTCAAAAACAACCTCTTGTACAGGCTTTCGGCTATAGCGGCTTTACACGGCCAACGCCAGAATAATGAAGAACTCCGAACGCCCCACTCTTAAAGTAATTGTGTTGTTTGTATGCGTGTATACACAGCCGGAAGTTAGTCCGCCTATATGGGCCTTAAAGACGAGAAATTTAGCCAGTGCAGTGCAACCGCTAGCCTGGGGTCCTCAACTTGCAGCACGCAGTAGTGATGCACGACCGCACGCCGGTACGATGCTCACCCAGATCGAAACGGGCAGAGGCGGAGATTGAAAACCCAGGATCCCTGGGTTCCGCAGCGCGAGATTTCGCTTCACGCGCTCCGACTTGCGGTGCGCTACCACACTCGGCCACCGATTCCCCTCCCCTCCATCCTTCATAAAACGTCATCAGAGTCGGATGGCGCCAACTTAGCAATTGGACCCGAGCCGGATGCCGAGCATCCTTCGACGCGTCGATTGGACACAAGGCCCAGCCGAGCACTGAC
Source organism: Ixodes ricinus (assembly GCA_037355805.1). NCBI lineage: Eukaryota > Metazoa > Arthropoda > Arachnida > Ixodida > Ixodidae > Ixodes > Ixodes ricinus. The sequence continues at coordinate 24,268 of JAZHYW010024454.1, read as the reverse complement.
GCAGCACTCGGATCCAATCTGTGTCTCCGCACGATCTCACTGTGATGACGCCACAATTCTGTTGCACAGGCCTTAATTATTATAGGTGGCGTTGGCACGGCATGCGCGAGGCTTCCGACTCGGCGCAGGGACGCCAGAGCACATAGCGAGTACGAGGGCCCCGTGGGCGAGGCGGCGTTTATTGCGTGTCAGCCCGCCACCCGGAACCCGTGCGTGGTGGCGTTGGTCCCTGGCGCTCCGCACGAGTCCACCACGTGGATCTTCCATCCCAGGTGCCTGTGGGTGTAGCACTGCAGGGCTGGTTAGTCGGTCTCCACCGCCGGCACGCCGTCCCCCGGCGGCACGCACCTGATAGTGAACCAGGTCCGGGGTGCTCCGGTCGGGAGTCCACTGCATGTAGGCGGCGGCTCCGGGCCGGCACTGCAGAGTCAGGCGCTCGCGAAACTGCTCGAAGGTCGGCCACCGGTCCGGCAGCTCACCCAGGGGCAACTGCCACTCACAGAGGCGTCCCGCTGCACGTGCGACAGAGATCAAATCGAGTCGCTTCAGTCGGGACATACTCAGTAGCCCTGGAATTGCGTTTGAGAAGACACTGGAAACTCGAAAAGTAACCACATGGAAGCCGCAAACTGGCCGTTTCGTAAAGAGACTCGTAGCGAAAACGTCTCTGAAGCTTCCAATAGGTTTCTTTCAAGCTTCCTACCAGCTTCGGTTAAAGCTTTCTTTGACAACCTGTCCTGAATGTCAAACGTCAGATATTTTCCGCTGTAACGCTCATGTCAAGGCTGACGACACATCTGATTTGGGTTGAAACTGTCAATGAAAAGAGCGATTTTACTTGAAAATTACCATTTCGATTCGATTTTACTTCCGACTTTGTCCTCTCACCTCTTTCGAAAAGGAACGTGGTTGTTGTTTCGTTACCCAGATGTGTTACGAGTAAAGGCCGACTCATAGAGTGACATTTTACTAATAAGGTGCGGGGGCGTACGCTGAGATACGAGTTACCACGCCAACAAAGAGTCAATATACGACTGCGAGTGAAACATACTGTGTGAATGATCAGCGGAGTGATATTGGTGACATGTTACGCAAAGGACTTCATTGGCACGCTCGAGTTCTACGACTTGCCACTAATTTGGCAGATTGCTAAGGGCACGTGGACAGTCTCTGTGCGTTCATCGTGAAAGAATGAACTCTTGCGACATTGATATGACAATCTGCACCGTTTCCATTTCCGGGTATCCTCGCGTAGTGCACCAAAGCGCACTAATAGCTATCTGTACGGCCCTTTCAGCGGCTTGCATGGACGGTAAAAATATGCCTTGTTCGAAATTAATATTCGCAAGCTCCGTCATTGGCACTCCGTGCACTCTAACGCGCATGTAACGTAGGGGCAGTTTTCGAAGGTACTTTGTATAATTACAAATTACAATCGGAACTGTTATGGTAAATCGATGTATAGAGTCGAGGAGAAAACAAATTGTAAGGGAGTCAAAAACAAAAGCCTTCTTCTTGTAATTCCGTCGATACCCTGAAATTACCAGCCCAATTCTCCAACCGGCCTTCATTTCGAGAAGACATTGGTCAAAGATCTGATTAGTGGCTTGCATAGCGATTCCTTAGAACGATTGCAACAACACTACTAGAAATAAGTGATGACTTTTAATTCCCATCGTCAGGCGACATTAGTCGCCTTTTGCCCCATCCTCCTAGGCCTTTATCTAAATAAAACAATATTTTTAATTTGAAATTTGAATTTACTTTTATCACGTTTGGAGGCGTAAGTTGATTTTGCTTTTTACAATATCAGTGTCCGGTTCGCAGCTGGTAAAAGCAACCACCAAAGTGTTTCAGAACTTTAATGTCAGACGTCGCCTACGTCATGCATCCATTTCTAAGTGGAATAAAAGTGGAATTAAAGGATTTCAGTAATGTTAAGCCCGGCCGCAGCCGACGCCACGATGCTCGGGAGCCAATCAAACAGCATCGAAAGTGCAACGTCTCTGCGCAATCCGGCCGCCGGATTACTTGCCGACTTTATAGCCAAGTGTCCAGATTAGGGCCTCTGGACTGAATAATGTGCCCTCTGCTTGTCAAGGGCTATTCACATAGTTGCGTTGAGTCCGACCGAGTGCGAGAGTTGCTATGGCAACAGCTGCGTCGGCTCCAACAAAAACGGGTTAAAAACCGGTTTTGTTGGAGCCGACGCCGCTGTTGCCATAGCAACCCTCCCACTCGGTCCGACTCAACGCAAGTGTGGGAATCGCACTCGAAAGACCAGGATAGCAGTGGTATATCGTTGGCCGCGTCGTATCTCTTGAAGATGTGGAGCAGCCGACAGCTTATGGAAACCGCACGGTGTATCCACACAGCACCAATTTAGCAGCCGAGACGGAAAACAAAGGCAGAGGCGGCACGCACGCAATAGTGCTTCCGAAACATTTAGCCGTCGGAAAGAGAAAGTACGAAAAAGCCGAAGGCATCAAGCACGCAACAGTTAATTCAGTCACCGACAGATAATAACCACAATAGACAGACAGATAAACGCCAGCTTCAACGAAGCTTGCGTTTACGGCCTCATTTTCAGATATAGTAAGCAAATATTTCAAAACGGGGTAACTGTCTTATACGAGTATCACAACCAATTAATATCACGCCCAACATCCTGCGGTTTTGTTCTATAGATTTATTTGCCCAACCTAACTTTCGTTGGATCCTAGTACATCATTCTTTCTTCGTAATGAATCACTTAAGCGCGAAACACATGCGCGTTAAAACTGTCCGATCCGACGTGCGAACTGCCGGAACGACGTTCGGGGGAGAGGGTTTTCGTAGCACCGGAGAGCGTCGAAAACCCTCGCCTCCGAACGTCGTTCCGGCAGTTCGCATGTCGGATCGGACATTGACGCGCATGTGTTTCGCGCTTTTATTAGTAAATGTAGAGTGTCTTATTTCTCTCTAAGTGCGTGACCGAATCCTTACATCCTATTTGGCAGAAATCTCCTAACGTGTTTCTTATCCTTTCTACAAACTTTACTCTGGTTCTAGCTCAAACAGGGAGAATAGAACAATTCAATCAAACGACTCGATCAGGGCTCATCCTTAATGGATTAGCTGCAGCCCCGGCCCCTAGATCACCATGTGGCACCAGACGCCGCACCAGACGGTGATGAAGAGCCCGTGCTGTCTTTGCACTCAACACTGACGCATGAGCCCCACCCCGTACTCACCGGCGGTAGGATAGGGCCTGTTATTTTTGTGGCGGCCCACACCCGCAAACAGGCGCTCCACTTTACGATCAGCAGTCGACTTATGCTCGTAGCCGCCTCCGGGATCCGACGTGATGTAGAGCGGGTGATTCTTGGCCGAATTCTCCGGGTCATTGCCACCCTCAACGATGAACGTGTACGTCTTACCACGCTCCACCCACAGCTCTGGAATGAGCAAGCCATTCACATACCAGGCGATGCCCCAGCCCACGTGGCCAGTGATCGCCTGGTATCCCTTGCGGCCGCCCGCGGGACCGATCTGCATTCGGAAGGTCCTGTCCTCGGGGCACACCACTGCCGGAATCTGCCAGGTGTCCTCAGCCGACAGTGGCGGCTCAGTTGCGGTCGCACCCCTTTCTTTAGGCGCTTCCTCGTCCGGTGACGGGCAGTTCCAGGCGGGCTGACGCCCGAAGTCTAAAAAGACATCCCCTGCGAAAAGGGGCGTTGAGGAGAGCGATGCACATACGCAGCCGAAACGCACCTTGACTGCGCAGACTATGGTACGATGCATCTGCGCGGTCGTTGATAGGACCCACCGCCCACATAACCGCCTGCGGACCGTCCGAGTAGATGTGCTGGTCGTAGGCGGGGTCCTCTGAAAGGTCGCCACAGCTAGAGCGAAGGCTCGTCAACACATATAACCAGACACTCACGAGCAGCCTGAGCCCTCTTGAAGGTGACCATGTGGTACCCATTTACGGTGGCCGCGTCCATGAGGGTCACGCTGGAACGTGCGGAGCGGTCGAGCTTGGTGTCGGGGCAGCTTCCGCGTGTTCCAACGCACTGCAAGCGGCTCAGGTTCGTCTTTGCACACAGCGAAAATCGCACTCACCTGCTCTTTGCTGGCGAGGAAGTAGTCAACAGCGTGGCCTTGTCCAGCACCATCGATCCAGGCAACCACGGCGTCGGCGTCCACCATGTTTGATTTGGCGTCATCCTTGCTCAAGCCAAAAGACATGTACTCGCCGCCCCGAACGCGCCCCACTATCTGCATGATCGCCTCGTCGTTGTCCAGAACCCAGCGGAATTCGAGCCCCAGTGGCTCGTGGAGCACCTCGCAGTTAAGTCCGCTGACGTTGCGACCAGCAGTTCCTTGAGGGGCTTATGCGGCACTTGATGTTGCCCTATGGCTAAAGCCAGCTGCCGGGCAGAAGGCGGAACACGCAGCTCGTGTGGTATGGCGACGCTACCGAAGTCCACTTCGGCCAAGTCGCACCAGACGCCGAAGCGGTCGAAGTCGTAGGCGCTCACGCCGTCGGGCAGCGAGATGACGACTGTCTTGCCCGTGGCCGGTGCCAAGGGCGCGTCACTGCGGGTAAGCGCCGTGAAGCCGATCACGCGGTCGGGCTCGCGCGGGACACTCACCTGCCGTTCTCGTCAAGCAGCCGCGTGCCGCCGCGGTGCTGCTTGGGGCCCTTGGACACCCACCAGTAGGCCGCTGGACAAACAAGCACACACTTGCCAGTTCAATCACTTTTATTCACGCTTTCCAGCGGTACAGTTCAGGGATGCCGCTCACCGGGCCCGAGGCCGTCGTACTTGAAGTCGGGTACGAGAAACGTCTGCGCGTCTAGCAGGGATACGCGTCCAGAAGACACTCCATGGTCCCAGGTCGGCAGAGCCTTCAATGTTGCCGCCTTGGGGATGTCCAGGTTCCGCGGGATGATTAGATCACCGAAGTTGGCCTGCACGCACAAGATTGTTGGCTCCGAACAGCCAGAGTCCCACCTTCTCACTTACCCTGAACTTTCTACACCAGACTGCGAACCAGCGAATCTTACGCAGCGTCTGATCGCCCGGCAGTCGGAGCACCAAGTCTCGGCCGTGATAGGCTCCCAGCGGTTCACTCCTGCGAGGGAACGCGGATGGAGCCATCCCTCGAGACCTCCCGGCGCGCACACCTACCTGCCCTGCTCGTCCGGGATTATGAAGCCGGTGTGGTCCGGCCGCGTTGTCGACCCAGCCCAGAAGTAGGCGTCTGCGGAAAAACAGAACCTTCAGAATGCCCATGCGGCAGCCAGCGGGATCGCGTCCCACCTGGGCCCGTGCCGTCGTAGTGAAAATCCTTGAGGTAGAGCGTCTTCTCGTCCACGGCGTACACCTCGCCGGAGACACCGTGGAAATGTGTGTTGAGCTTGCCGATGCGCGTGCCCAGGTAGGGCTCGACGGCCACGACCGCGAGGGCCGGCCACAGGAAGAAGGCGCACCTGCTCAGGAGCATGGCCGATGGAGCAATGACCGTCGCCGGGACTCTTCGAAAGTTCTGCTGACCCAGCCTCCTGAATCCAGGTCAACAGGCAAGGGGGCTGCCTCTCTCGGCGCGCAAACTGGATTTCAAGGTTCGCTTTCTTTGCCGGGGAAAGGCTTGGGCAAGTGGCCGCCTCCGAGCTATTCACGCGGGTGTCGAGCTTTCCCCGGGGCTAGCTGATGAAAGCAATTTCTTCCGGTGATGACTGTGTCGCGAGGATGACCTTGAGCTCGCTGGACGGTCGTAGGTATACACGACCTTCGCGGGGCCTCGCTGACCATGCCGCACGCAGCAGAACTACATTGAGACCTGAAGCGCGACCGACGCGTTCCGCGTTGCACTTCTCCGCCCATCCTTCTCCGGGACCTCCGACCCAGAAGTCCGGTCCTCCCACAAGGCGTCAGCCGGGCAAAACCCCGGAAGCAGGCCTCGTTGCCCCCACTGTGCCAAACAACAAGGTCGTTCGAACCAGTCGACGTCTAGTGTCATATCAGAAATCCGGGTTAGCTGCTTCTAAATACAGCTACCGCAGGAGAGAGCAGAGGTCCTCGAGTTGCGCCTTGTTGTCGGACTCGCACAGGCGCCATGCCCTGTCGCTCGCTCGGTCTCGTGGCTGCCGCGTTCATTGAGCGTGGCCCGGGAAACGTGTTCGGGACGCCTCTTTCCGCCGCGCTAAAACGAGTTCGTGAACCGTGCATTCTCTTCCGTTATCACGGTGTGGGCGAGGGGCCGTACGGAGCCGGCCACAGCATGTCTGCTTGCCACGGCTGCCGATACCGACGGAAACACTCGGTCTATAGCACGGCGTCTGCTAAAAGGACTTGAATAGTTAAAATACTGTAAGCGCGCAGGCGAGCTGCTGGTAGCTAATCATGTCGTTTAACACCTGAGACATGTAGTGTAGAAAAGAAAAAGAAAACTTTTAGTCGAAGGAACAGACACAGAAGGGAACGTCTCGCGTGGCAAGTGGCCGCCTCCGAGACACAGAAGGGAGGTGAGACGTTCCCTTCTGCGTCTGTTCCTTCGACTATAACTGTGTTTTTTTGTGTGTGTTTTTTTTTTTTTTGCTTTTTCTGCACCAGTCTTAGGTGTTAAACGACATGACTCGAGTAGGGCTGGCCTCATTCTCAAACACCCTTTGTGGAAAACAATGGCTTAGGCTCCGGCTCCATCTTAAGTGCACCCAAACACGCTCTTTTCCACCTCCGGGAAGGGCACGTCAACGGCTCACTTGGCAGATTAACAAGGGGTAAGCTTCCAGACGACCTTCAACAGCTTGACCACTCTGTGTTCTTTTTGCACTTTATTTAAGTGACCTATTAAAGAAGTCTAGCCCCGAAACGCTAAGGAAGGCGCCGTTCTCTTCTGCGAAAAGTGCTAAAGAAACAATTAACAAACAGCGGGCTCAAGAGGTCGGAAATAAATTTATGCGCTCGAGCCAACGAGTTTACCACTCGTGACCGCGCAATCATAATTACCACGCGTTACATTGTTCTAGCCCCTCAACCATTCTTGGAAAAGCAATTCGCCGATAGAACCTGAAGAGCTTAGATCTCCCAAGGTAGTGTTGATGCATCGCCTGTCGTGTCAGCACGAGAAATTTGCCTCAGAGCCCCTAGAAAACGGCGGGTAGACAAAAGCGCACGTCCACACTATTCACATGTGTCACTCGAGATCAGCTGATGCGCGACAAGAGGTGGCCAGCCTGAGATCATTGCACTGTCAGTTCCAGCCTATGATATTGCAGCGTCCTTAACCTGCCACATTTGGTGTGTGACACCAAATGTTGATATGCAAAAATTGGTGCCTCGTATATGCACATTCCGCATCACTATACTCCGTTTCACCCTAAAGGGTAAAACGTAGTATACTATAGTATAGCTTCGTTCGATTTACGTGTGCACTTCCGTTCGTATCTCAATACACATACTGGAAGTACACCGACCTACACGTTTCTGCACCGGTGCAGGATGTGCAGGTAAATTAAACGAAGCTACGGATGCCTTAAAAATAGCGGCGGAATAGCAGCCGACGGAGTCAGTAATCCATGTAGCGCGCGTTCATATCAGTGTTTTCTTGTGCTCCGTTTGTGCGTGTGACACCTGTGTGTGATGTGTTCAACCAATTGATGACGCGCACTATGTGCGTATTATTAAGTATAGGAGGTGCAATGCCTAAAACCCTACAGCCGCGCGAGAAAAGCAAATAACTTTCGTGGCATTTAAATTGGGCGGTAGCTACGGCCTTTAAGCCTCTCAAGTGGGTGGCGCCAGCTCAACAAAAACAAACGGTTACTGACTTCCCGTTAGCAACACTCTCGTTAATGAGTGCAGTTACTAAGAGGTTAATAAAATACGTGCCAAGTAGTTATTACTAACCTCTTGTGGGTCAGCAGTAAGTACTAAGACTTCTTTCTAACCCAATGATATTGAGAACGCATTGCGGTAAAGCAGCGTAAGAAATGTGGGAAAGTGGGAAGGCATTTTTCAGTGCACCTCGGAGTATGTGTCTGCGGGAAGCCATTTTGAGAACGCATCGCGGTACAGCAGCGTAATAAAGGACCATTGTGGGGAAGTAGAAGGGCCACTCTTCAGTGTACCTCGGAGTGTGTGTCTGCGGGTAAGCATTGGGGAGTTTTCGTAGACCGCGTTTCCCCTTCCGCTACGCCCTCCGCAACGAAGAAGCCGCTATTGCACCTGCGCGCCGATGGCCTTGACTGTGGAGTTCCGGGTATCGTAGCGGGACGGCGAAAACGATCTACGAAAACTCCCTATTGTGAGAACGAATTGCGGGGAAGCAGCGTAATTATGAACCATTGTGGGAAAGTGGAAGGGCAATTCTTCAGAGTCTTTTCTTTTCCTTTTCTATCACTAAAAAATCTCGAGGTTCGTTTTCCTCTTTCACATTAAAAACGCCAGTTGATAGTAGCGCTTTGTCCTGTCCTGTCCTGTTCTTCTACTTGTCCGTGTCTTTTGCACTCTTGTCCTCTATAATGCTTTACCAACTAGCCCAGCAGTTAATTCTGATTCAGAGTGTTCCTCGGAGCATGGAGAGCTACATACGTCACAATATTTGGCTTGGTCTTCATACGCAGAAATAGGGTTATATAATGTGATGGCTGGTTCCTGGGTACAACCTTAGACGAATGTCTCTTTCGAGCAGAGAATCGCAGTCCGCAAACAACGGAGAAGGTGCGGACATGGAGTAAAAGAAACCCCAGAAAAGCGTCAAGTCTGTGGCTTACGTTTTGCATGGCTAACATACGGCACTGCTAATGCTTATAATCCTAGCCGTTCACGTATCGACAAGTGCTGATTGTTGGGCGAGTTGGTTAGGTACGTGAGAAAACATGATTGCGCTTAAAGACAGGGACATAGGAAGAACAGACAGCTCAGAGCGCTAGCGCTCTGTGGTGTCTGACATTACAGAGCGTTACAGACACCACAGAGCGTTAGCGCTCTGTGGTGTCTGTTCTTCCTATGTCCCTGTCTTTAAGCGCAATCATATTTTCTCACGTTCACGTATCCTCAAAAAGTGGCTCATGATCGGGTTTGTGAACTCTGAAATCTAGCCGCCTTCACAATTGCACAAAATGTCGTGGTCATTTTTTTTTTGTTTAGTGACAAATGTCGGCGTTTTTTTTTTGTGTGTTTTTTAATGTCAATAACAGAAAATGGCGGGAAGATTGCTCAACTCCCCTGTTGCCCGAGTTTCTAGCTTAGCTATGCTCATAGAATGGGCGGCATTTTTAGAACTGTCAGAATGGTGTAATTGGTCCGAATAGTTTTGGAGCACCTTTTGTGGCAGCCAAAGTTCCATTTTATAACGTTTGCTGTGAAAGCATACACTTCATTTTCGTTTGTTCCACCGAAAACGCTATCTTAAGGTTCACCTATTTAACTAGACGAGACTGTCTTCCTAGCTTTCCCTCTCAATGTTACTTGAAGACCGCAAATTCCACTCAAGTAGTATGATAATCCAACAGGCAGTTTAATTAGCCCGGACAATCGACTAGATATGTAGTTGTGCTTAAAAAGAGCAGATGTAACAACACAAATATTTCGATGAGAACCCACCTTTTTGTTCAAAAAGCTGGCTCCACCAGCCTTTTTTGAAATACAAGTTAATTGGTGAAGGACATAACATGAGTAATGTTAACTTTCGGTGAGGAATCAAAGGAAAACTAAATCGCTACTCCACAATTTTGTTTCAAAATATAGTAACGGCCTAGATATCAAATGCCTGCATAGAGTGCTAAGTAAACGAGACATAGGACATAAAAAAATTAATCTATACTACAGCCCAGCTATACGTAATCGAGGGGACTTAAAAATCCGCTCGGTATGTGCAATCGTTTCTTGAATCTCAAGTTAAAAATTTTACACCACCAAGGAAATACGCGGCTGGTCAGTGTACCGCAACCTACCAAATACGTTTGTCCAATAACGCGGTTTTATAAGAGGAGATTAAAAGTAATGTTTATAAGGAGGGGAGAACAAAAACAGCGCGATACGCGGGATGGCGCAAGCTTTCTATGAAGAAAACAAAAGTGCTTTCGCAAACATCTGGCCCCACAAATTTTTTTTTTTTGTTTTCTTTGACGCTTGTGATGTGACTTTTCCAGGGGCGTTTTTGGTTGATAGCATAAATTTCGCTCCCATAACGTGAAGTCCTTTCGGAGTAGCACGCACGATAAGAATAGTATTATATCGTAATTTTTAGTCATATTGCATCAAATTTATAGTCAACACGTTGCACTTCGTAAAAGCAGCGCAGACTGCATACATCATGATCCGCGCGGCGCTCACCCCGCGAGAGTTACTTCTCCGCAGTGCTCCTGTGCCCAGGGAGAAACGCGCTCAGCGGAGCTAACTCCAATCAACACTACGAAAAATACGCATATCGCAGTTCATCTCGAAGAGAATATCGAATAGTGTTATTCGAAACTACTAATCGAAATTTCGAATATTCGCATAACACTAGTCATTATGCCGAAAAATGTCGTTCTGGGAACTTTTTTTTTTTTTTGCTGCGCTACTTGAGGGTTTGTGAACACAGCAGCTTGGGCTAGTTGATTTTCCATCTTACGATTTCACAGCGCATAAACGTTTTTGTCTGTAATCCAGTGAGTGCCTGTTTGTCAGACGTTTATGCGCTGTGATGTCATAAGAGGTTTTGTGACCACGTGCGCAAGCACAATGGCAATTTCAGATTCAGCATGGACTGCAAACGAAAGCGAGAGAGCCGTGTATAGAGAGAGTTTGGTCAATGGGAGGCGCGGGCAGAGCCAGGGCATGCACCAGACTCAGAAAAAGGGCTCGACATGCTCTCTTGACCAACCAGAAGCCGAAAAGAATCCCCTAGCCATGGGCGTACCAACCGGGAGGGGGGGGGGGCAAGGGGCGCTTGCCCCCACCCCTTCCAGTTCTCAGAGTGGGGGGCAAGGCATGTGTTTTGCCCCCCCCTTCCCCCCGAAACAGCCGCCACTGGGCAGGGCAAACACTGGCCGGCGGCACCCAAGGAATACCAAGGGTACCGCCCCCGACCCGCCGGGGCATATTTTTAACGCGCAGGCGGTACAAACCCTAGCAACGGCGCTCACGCCGGATTGGCTGGTTCGTGGAGATAGGCGCTGCCGCCGTCAAAATAGGCAGTGGTTACAATGCGAGTTTCCGAAGCGGTAGCGTAACTTAGTTGTAAGATGTTTGCCTCATACGTAGCAGACCCGGGTTCTATCCACAATGTGGGCTTACTTCTTCTTTTTTTTCCCTCGAACATTTTGTTTTGTCGAGGCATTTGGCGATATTTACGACATTTCTTTTTTTACGATTATAGCTGGAAAAAAAAAACGAATGTTGTCGACGCGCTGAACTAAATCGTATGGGACTCTATTTACGGATGTGAAGGGGGGACAGCGGGGCTTGGGTTGCCGGCTGCAAAGCGGCGTGTACGGGGGTAGAAGGGGGGGGGGGGGATAAGTGGGTTAGTAGTTTTGTAATTAGCAGCCGCACACTGTCGCCGCGAAGCGGCGTGAACGCAGGCGCAGGCCGGGGGGGGGGGGGGGGTCTAACGCGTTTTGAGTAATACACGCGCCGTCCGAATCCGAAATTTAAGTTTCCGCGCGTTGCCGAGCAGCCAATCCGGCGTGAGCGTCGTTGCTAGGGGGTCTATCACCTGCGCCGTAAAAGTTAGTGATGGACCGAATCTGCCGAACTTCAGATTCGGCAAAGTTCCGCAAATGCCGAAATTTAGAAGGAAAATTCGGCAAAGATTCGGCAAAAATTTGGCAAATGTCTGTGCACGCGCACGAACGCGACGGGGCCATGAATCGCAAATGGACACCGCGCAGTCGCGCGGTTACCATCGTACAGTTTAGTACAACCAGCAGTTACGGCGAGGAGTGGAGTAGGCGACACGGTAACTGTGCGTTTGTGACTTTTGCGAGTGTGGTTCTCTTCAATATTTTCTGCCTCAAGAACAGAAGATCGGTACGGGAAAGAGAGGGGGGTACGGGGTACAAGAAGGTACGGGAAAGAGAGGGGGGGGGTTCGGACGAGATGTACTCGATGCACATAAAATAAACCCCACTGCTGACTCTACCCAAGCTGTACCTGCAACCCTCAAATTGCTAATCCCCAAATGTTACATCCCTGAAAACAAGCTATTTTATTGCAAGATATTATTTTGATTTCACTTATGCTGGGGCTGTGGAGGAGGGTCTCAGACCATCCTTTAAAATCAGTGAGAAGTCCGAGACCCCTGGAACCCCCGAGACTTTAAGCCCTGAGCAGAAGCCCATTGGGGCTGACTAACTTCCGGCTGCATAAGCATACAACACAATTTTTGAGAACAGCTTGATTTGCGTTCTAAGAGCAGTTTCACGAACGCGCTTGTATGCGGTATAGGCTGTGTGTGATGTGATAACGGAATTCGCTCTTTCTCGCGTGAGTTGAAACGCAAAGAGCCCCCAATTACTTCCGTTTCTGAACTATACGGCGGGTTTCGAAGTATTTGCGAAATCAAATATACACGGTATCTTCTGGAAATGGCCACTTATAGCACTGTCGGACTTAATTCACTCTTATGATAAAAGAATCATGGGTAAAAAATTTGGAAATATACGTGACCCGGAAGTGTGCCGGGGCTACCCAATAGATGGCGCCACTGAGTTTGTTGCCAAACAGAAAAGGGGCGAATACTGAGGCTTGAGGATCATTTAAACAAATCACTTATGTCCGTTTTTCTTGTCACTCTACGTTTTATACGGTAATTTAAGTGATTTTTAATGCGTTAGCATTAGTGCCCTGGTACATGCGCTGACCTTGGACTGGTTTGGAGCATACGTATCCAAAGCTTGCAACGTCACCACGAGATGGCGCCACAGCCCCCGTGGCTGCGGAAACTGGTTAGGAAACACCTTCTACAAGCGCCGACAGATGGCGGCGGGGTGCATATTTCGAGAAGCTGGACGGTAGGACGCATAGCAACGGAGGCCGCACTGGATACGCCGTGACGTAACACCTTGCAACCAAAGATCGCCGGCGACGTCCCCTTCACAAATTTCGGCGGCGCGCAGTGGTGGACGGTGGGTGTATCACTGGGGCGCGTGTTAACCCCTCCTCCTGTCCGCAGTCTGCGGATGGTTCATTACAAAATATTAACCCACCTTGGCCCACCCACACACACCGGCGCTCCACCGGCGGCCCAATTACGCCCTATCCCCGCTGTCGCCCGCTGCAACTCGGTTACTGGGTGGTACTACCCTGGTATGGCCACTTCCGGCCGCCATGATAGGGAGCCGAGAACACTTTCAATTCGGGCATTGTTTGCATGCTTTTAAAGGGCAACCTCACTTCTATGTTTCGTGTGTTCCGCAATTAGACCGGTCTTATGTTTTCCGCGTCCACTGGCTTCTTGAAGTGCTGCTCTTAAAAATGCCCGCACGTCTACTTACCCGCAAAACACTCGAAGAGCCAATCTCTGCGATCAACCAAATCAGCTTGGCGAATGATGAGGGGAAGATCCGTTCAGACCTAAAGTTAAGCCTGTGCTGTAGCATTACGCAATGCAAGCATGACGCTTTGCATTGCGTAATGCTACAGCGCAGGCTTAACTTAAGTCTAAACGGATCTTCCCCTCATCAGCCTGCGCTGTAGCATTACGCAATGCAAGCATGACGCTTTGCATTGCGTAATGATACAGCGCAGGCTTAACTTTTAGGTCTAAACGGATCTTCCCCCTCGCCATTCGCCAAGCTGATTTGGTTGATCGCAGAGATTGGCTCTTCGAGTGTTTTGCGGGTAAGTAAACGTGCAGGCATTTTTCGGAGTCTGGGCAACTTTGCTATGACAGATCTCCGCGAAAAAAAAAATGCAACGTGCCGCGGCACTATGGCCGTAGAGCGCGGACAGTCCCTGTCACGCGCGTCGATTTCACGATCAGCACTAGGATCGCTTAATTTAGAAATCAAAGATGCGCACATCCGACTCTTCCGTACAGCGAAGATATTTGATCGAACGAATCACACTTGAGTTCTTATGAAAATAAAGGATTGAAGTTGAAATATTAAATATCGCCCAAACATAACTTTATATTTTAGCCTGAACCAAGGTTTCCATAACACAGACTACTGACACAGACCCACTTGGTTACGCATAAAATATTTAATTAAAATAATTGTGTTTACCGTTATTTTTTTTTTTTAATCTTAGAGCAGAATCATTTATTGGCGTTAATTTTCGAGTGCATGTGAACTTGTGAACAGGCGGTTTATGTGAGTCCTGACAAACTCCAGCAAAAACCCACGGACGAACCAAAAAGAAAAAAGGGGGAAAAAAACGTAAAATCTTGAGAGTTTGTGTCAGCATGGAACCGAAACTGATATACGGTTCCACGTCAATTTCAAAGTGGGAGAGCCAGATTTATCTTTTCAGCATGCAATAAAGCGTCTGTTAGTGACACCGTTAAAGCAAGACGTGAAACACATGGTAAACATCTTGCTGTAATCCATGACGCCACTGGTACTATCCTTTCGATTTTATTACTCGCCCACGCCGTCAAACACAACAGCGCTTGTGTACGTGTCTGCCCAAACAGTTCGAATAAATGGAATATTTCCCCAGGGAGGCACTCACTTGATCGAATGACATTTTAGCGAACGCCCACGTTTCACCGAATGACACTTTAGCGAATAGTCGGACGCCGCGAAGCGGCGTTTTCGGGTGGGCCAAATGGGTTCACAATTTTTGTAATGAGCCGCCGCAGACTGTCGCCGCGAAGCGGCTTAAGCGCAGCGCGGCGGATGGCTTAACGCGCGCCCCCGTTATTCGCTAAAACGTCGATTCGCTCAAATGTCGCTGTTCGCTAAAACGTCATTCGCTCATCTGATATGGACCCGTCCCCAGGAGTGTCGTGTGATCGTAGCAAGTCGGGCGTGCAACTAGTTTTCTTACCTCATCGCTCGGGTTCTCGAGTTTAATATAGGCCTTTGACATCCGCCTCTGCATATCTATACACGTGAATATCATTAAAAGGATAACCGCGGTAGCTTGATGTTGTCAAAAAATCACAATATCTCCACTCGTTGTCAAATAAAACGCTGCTTCTTTTTTTTTCTTTTTTTTTGAGAACGAGCGGCGCGATTGTACACACTGCGACGGTTTTGTCCCAATCACGATATCCGTATTCGTCGTCGAAATCTCACCGCTCCCTTTTTCCGGGGCACGATCGAGCACGAGTGGCAAAAACTTCACACCCTCCTTCAACTATGTCGGAGAGGCGTAGCGTGGTTTAGCCTTGGCCAGCTCGAACACACGCGGCGACGGGCTCATGTCGCAGCAGTGGCGGAACGCGATGATAATCTAATCATCCGCGTTCCGCCACTGCTCGCTTCGCGCCAGCTTCATGAGTGGTAACTTTGGCGCGCCCCCGTGTTCCCCACGAGCTTCAAGTCGTTCTAGAAAGAGTTGATTTAGTGGTTTTCGATGACGCTCTCTAAGTCTCTAAATGGAACCATATGTCTATTTCACTAATTAAAAAGTTAATTAACGAGTTTTAACTAATTAGCCGACTTATCACAAAGATTAGCCACCCATATAATGTCCCCCTGGCCGTATAACTCACCCGCATAGACCGTATAAGTGTAACTTTCACGGCTTTTTTAAACAAATCTGGAAAGTTAAAAAAACACCTCGTATATATATATACATATATGGGCGGTTTCATTTGGATTCAGGCAACGAGTGGCAGTCGTATTTTTTATTTTGCTTCAAATTTTTATATTTTGTGGAGCATGTTCCTAAAAGAACAATCTTTTTACTCTAATGTCCTGACATGATTACTTCCTGAGAAAAAAAAATCTCAAAGAAGCGGGAAAGAACTACGAGGTTTTGACGATTGTCGTGTGTGGCGTTTTTGAATCACTCTCAATCTCAAAATATTCAAAAGAGAACGTCTATATTTTTTAGTGTAATATATAGGCATGTAGGTAAACCGACATTATAACTACTATTTATTATTTGTTGCTGCAATTTTTGTAAAAATCCTCAAACATGCCTCCGCGAACAACTGTGACCTAAATTGGGGATTTTATTTTGAGTCGACTATGTTTAGTATCGCTTTTAAAATATTACCACGTGTAGAACCCTTCATTGCCTTCCAAATTAAGCAAAGTTTGTGTTTTTATCATGTACGAGTACTGAGAAATAAATTATGAAACAGAGAGGGTTTTCACTTTTCGTTCAACTTCAGCACGCTGTATAAAAAAAAACCCATTTTTTAATTTTTTCTTTTTTCGCGGTGCGTTCTCTTTGCACCCTTCTTTTAGCCAGAATACATTCCGTTAATAGTATTTGCCTTGGTTTTGACTTTTAAGCCTCTAAAAATGCTAAAAAAGAGCAAATGCCGATGGTGGGATTTGACGATTTTCGTGTGTGGCGTTTTTGAACCACTCTCAATGTCAAAGTATTCAAAAGAAAGTTTCAATATTTTTTATTGTGATATATATGCAAGTCAGTAAAACAACATCCCATCTACCATTTATTATTCGTCGATCCAATCGCCGTAAAAATCCCTAAACATGCCTCCGCGAACAACTGTGACCTAAACTGCGGATTTTTTTTTTTTAGTGGACTATGTTTAGTTTTGTTTTTAATATAATACTACGTGTAGAACCTTTCATTGCCTTCCACATTATGAAAAGTTTGTGCCTTAATCACGTACGAGTACTGAGAAATAAATTATGAAACAGAGAAGGTTTTTACAGCACGCTGTAAAAAAAAGAAAAAAAAACTTTTTTTTTGCGTTGCATTTTTTACAATTCTTTTAGCCAGAATACATTCTGTTAGAGTTATATGCACTAGTTTTGAGTTTTAAGCCTCATAATGTGCTAAAAAAGAGCAAATTCTGATGGTGAATTTATGGGTTATAGCTGTATACTTTATTCTTTATTATAATAATCTAAGGGACGTTGAACAAAAACTCATATGAAAAACATGAATGTCGTTAGGCGTATAATAACAAGTTTGCAATTCCAAACTTCTAGACACTATAAAATCGCAACTGCCGGGAGCGGGTTTTCAGACAATTTCTGCCGGTGCCATGATTGGAGGGGCCTCAAGCCTAAACCCTATGCGCTATATAATCTATACTACGTTAGAAATGTCAAAGTATAATATTGTAAAACATTAGAGTAAAATACGCTCCCTATTGGAAACCTAGAATTTTAAATGCGAAATTTTATATTTTTAATGCTAAATTCACGTTGATAACAGAAGCAAATCATGTTTCAGCATATTTAAAGGCTTAAAACTCAAAACCAGTGCAAATACTATTAACAGAATGTATTCTGGCTAAAAGAAGGGTGTAAAGAAAACGCAACGCGAAAAAAAAAATTAAAAAAATGGTTTTTTTTTTTATACAGCGTGCTGACGTTGAACGAAAAGTGAAAACCCTCTTTGTTTCATAATTTATTTCTCAGTACCCGTACATGATAAAAACACAAACTTTGTTTAACTTGGAAGGCAATAAAAGGTTCTGCACGTGGTAATATTTTAAAAGCGATACTAAAGATAATCGACTCAAAATAAAATCCCCAATTTAGGTCACAGTTGTTCGCGGAAGCATGTTTGGGGATTTTTAAAAAATTTAAGCGACGAATAATAAATTGCAGTTATAATGGCGGCTTAGCTACATGCATATATATCACACTAAAAAATATAGACGTTTTTTTTTTAATACTTTGAGATTGAGAGTGATTCAAAAATGCCACACACGACAATCTTCAAAACCTCGTAGTTCTTTCCCGCTTCTTTGAGATTTTTTTTCTTAGGAACTATTCATGTCAGGACATTAGCATAAAAAGGATTGTTCTTCTTGGAACATTCTCCACAAAATATAAAAATTTGAAGCAAAATAAAAAATACGACTGCCACTCGTTGCCTGAATATAAATGAAACTGCCCATTATATATATATATATATATAGAGAGAGAGAGAGAGAGAAAGAAAGAGAGAGATATAGAGGTGAACCACACGATGCGACATGAGCCCCCAGACGTCGCCCCCACAGATCAGATATACTTCCGGAGCTTCTGCGCAAGGGCAACGTCTGCTAAAGTTAGACAACCACTTGCGAACACGGGTAACGACCTCGTCGCTCGACAGGCATCACGGATGAGAAACCTCGCACGCGCGAACTCGCAACGGATCTGTATGCACATCAACGTGCGGCAGATGATCGCGCGCGCGACTGACATTACACCGCCAGTCACAAACTAGCTTCACCTCTACATAGATGTTTTGTGGATCCCAACAACCGAACGGCCGCAATGGCGGTCATCAGCACAGATGGAACGACTGTCCGAGGATGACAGCCATTGCAAGAGCCTGCTTGGATAACAGTTTGACCATCCGCATCCGATCCGTATCCGCAGATTTCGTGTCCGCATCCAATTCAATTCAATTCAATTCAATTCGTTTATTTACTCCCATGATACATATGGGTGATGGAGACAGGGAAAAAGCTGCAAAGGTGCAGCTTGACAAAGCCCCTGCCCCCTATAGGCAGATCGGCCGACAGGAAAAAAATAATACTAGACTAGTGGACGGAAAAAACAATCACTGCAATGCAGGAAAGAAGAGTAAAAAAATCAGTTTGACACAAATACTTTGCGTATTGTTTTCTTATTAAGTCTATCAAGACAGACATCGTGTTCTTTTAAAAGGTTAAGTACTGTGGGAAGTGTATGTTCTAACATTTGAAGCCCATAGTTTGTTCTAGGACGAGGTACTCTCCAGGATCCGGCGCTACGTACTTCATACATAGTAGTTTTTACACTTAATTTAAAAATCCGTGGTAATGGATGATCAGAAAATTTAAGGGATGCCACGTAGACTGTCGCAAGTTTATATTTAAAATATTCTTGAATTTTGATTACTTTATGCTTATTAAAAAGTGGTTCAGTGTGTGCATAATACGACGTATTCGCTACGGTACGAATTGCTCTTTTTTGCAATAAAAACAGTTTGTTAATGTTTGTACTGGTCGTAGTTCCCCACACTAGGTGGCAATAGGCAATACGAGAGTTGAATAATGCATTATAAATTAGAAGTTTTACACTAGGTGGTAGTATATGGCGATGCCTATATAGAACACCTACGATATTTGAGAGTTTTAGTGTCAGGTGTTGAATATGGGAGTCCCATAGCAAATGTTCGTGAAAAATTACACACCTAAAGTTTTAACAGTACTTACAAATTCAACTTCCGCGGAGTTTAATATTAACTTTGCAGTGGCGTTACACACTGTACCTTTTGATTTAAATATAACCGCTTTCGTTTTACTCTCATTTATTTTTAATAAGTTTGAAGCAGTCCACGATGAGAACCATCCGAACCTCATCCTCAATGTTCTTGAATAATTGTATCCGTATCCGATCCGCATACGCAAAGCTTTTATCTGCATCCGAACTGCATGCGCCCAATACGGAAGCGCCTCCGATCCTCAATCCGTGCACTCATTTTACATCATAAAATCAAGCATTAATAAAAAATAAAAAAAGCACCTGGTATACCAACTTCTCGTGTCAGAATACGGTGAAAGTCATTTCATCGTACCCTGTTTTATCGTATTTATAACATGAGCAACCATCCTTAGAGACACTTCGCATCGCTGGAAAGATGATCGCAGTAATAGATCATCTCGGGAGCCCGTGACACTGACGCTCGGTCCTGAGAATGCGCACAAACGAAAGGAAATTTTAATATTTATTCTACTTTTTCTTTGTAAAACCCACTTCAAGCAGACACATATTTTATAACCATGAAAATTAACAAAGGACAAACTATTGTGTCATTTTATTTAGGCCAAACAATAAAAAAAAGTGAGAAGGAAAGGCGCTCACTCACCACAGCAAAGTCCTCGTGTATTTGTGGTAAAGCGCGAGTACACCACTGGGAAAATATAGCAATATTCAACATTGGCAACACCTCGTACCGGTTTCAATTTTCAACACGAACCCTTGACTGCATGCTCGGAACCATATACTTAAAAACAATTCGGTGCCAACTATCGAGAGAAAGGAAACGCACCCACACGCAACGTTTCACTTGTCGAGGTTGCTGTGTTGAAGAAACAGAATATCGTTAACATGGACGGATTCAGATCAGTTCCGCTAATAAGAAGACTCTCTCCGTTGGTGAACTTGATGCTGGGATGGCATGCACGAACTGCGATGCAAGAATTATGTGAGCAAACTCGAGCTGGCTCAAGTTCCACCACTCCAAAAAATCGAATTCAGTCTCCTCGATCTACTTGTTGGCGACGAAGTCACTTGCAGGCTTCTAATTACGTGTGGCCTGTACGTTTTGGGGTTTCTTGGTTCAAAGAACGTTTTCCTCTCTTTCCCTGCCAAACAAGAACACGTTTACCCGGGACGACGGATGCTCCTGCATTCTTTACTTTTTCTAGGGACAGCCTTTTGGCGAGATAGGACGTTCTAATGCCCCGATCTTTGGTGAGAATCAAATGTTTCTTGACGTAAAGAACAATTTTCTCCCAGATGGCACCTTTCATCTAAAAGAGTAGTTTGCTCCTGCAATACATCCGATGACGTACCTCATAGTATTACATACTCAGTCACTCTACGGTAAACAGTGCGGTTGAACACGTTTATGGGCCGCCTCGGCAAAAATGTATATCCGGAGCAGCAAATATCCGCATCCGATCAGCATCCGCAGCCCCTGGCATCCGTATCCGATGCGCAATCCGCCAAATGTGATTCAATTTTATCCGCATCCGCCAGTTTACTGCGGATATCCGCGGATGATCCGCGGGTAATCCGCGGATATGCAGGGCTCTAGGGCACCCCAGCTATCACTGGAATCGAAACAGAGCCATCCTTCATGGTGCCAATAAGATTTCACGGAATCTTTCAGAAATTAAGACCCTATATATCCTCCACACGATCAAGGCATGGGAGCCATCAGGGCACTCACTCGGTTTAGGTGTTAATTTCGGGTAATTTCGGTTTCTCTCCTAATTCAAGATGTGCCTCAAAGCGTAATTATTGAGATGAAGAAATTGTTTGCTGAAACTTTATTTTGTGACATACGTGTCCGATCCAGGAACTTCAAAACATTTTGGAGAGTTCAGTGTCCCTTTAAAAACAGGGTCTTTCATTCACCTTAGAGGCTTAGATTGAACGTACAATATTGAATTTTATGAAAAAGATCAGCGGTGATATTTATTTGTGTGTTCTTGCTGCAGCGACTCACTCAGATGATTTTCATGTGAAATAATGAACTGCGGGCCCTTTGATGGGTTCTGGGGCTTTAGCATTATTCCCAGAGAATAAATCTAAATTTTACAAAAATGTCTCCATGGGTGATGAGTTTGGAATATGTTCCCAAAACATACAAATTAAGAAACGCTGTTCTCACTACAAAAACACAAAAACAGAACCCGAGTCAGACAACAAAAGTGTGTCTGTTTTGAAGGCAACGCGTCAAGCATGACTTTATATTACACTAAGTGTTTATGTCTGTCTTGATAACGATGCCATACTTTTTCATATGCTAAAAAGAAAACAAAATGAGACCTTCGTGGAAAGACTTTTCCTCTTAAATGGCGTATTTTTGTGATTGTGGCGTTTATTGAGGGCCTACATTGCCACATTTTTTATTAATAATTATACAATTAGGATATTTCAATACGTAGTTCATCAAGCTCTAAAAGAATTTGTTGATTATGATCTGATTTCAAAAGAGCGAACAACTATAACAATCCAAAGTTGACAAATTATCAAAGTTATAAAATAAAAAGTCTAAAATCAATGCAACCATTCTAGCTTGTCTGAGAAATTCACGTAAAATTAAATTAAGGTAAAACATGGTGCTATAAGTTTCTCGACTTTTGACAATCGACAAAACTTCCTAATTCGCCGCCAATCCTACCGGCTCAACCCAAATGCCCCTAAACACACAAAAAAAAACACACTTTTTTTTGTTACTTTATTTTTTTACATTTATTTCTTTTGCCGGTTGAAGGTCCTTTTATGCTGGAAGACTCTAACGAAGTGATACATTTTCTAACAAACTGTAATGAGTGGCACCTCAATGCCTTCTAAGTGGACATAAAGGACCTCTACTATTATCTTCCGCAGAATGCGCTGTTGAAGTGTGTGGAAGACTGCATTGACTCTTCTGGTGTTACTGCGTTTCAGAACATGTTAGGAATTTCCCAAAGTGGTTTCCTTGAATTGCTCACCGTATATTTAAGATCTACGTTTGCGCGTTGGGAGGACAACACCTTTCTGCAAAAAGCAGGGGTATGTATTGGTTCATGTATAGCACCAGTTTTGAGTAACCTTTACGTCGCGCATCGGGACCGGATGCTTTCACGTAGCTTAGATGCTTCTACTGTTGTGCAGGTGTTTCGCTTTGTTGGTGATTTTTTGATTATGCTAGATCGTGCAGCTAATGACTTTCAGATATTGGTTTCTAACGTTCTTTCCACTAGAAATCACTCATGAGCTCCCCACAGAAGATTCTTTGCGGTGTTTGTACCTTAGATTAATTTTTTCGGAGCATCATGCATGCTGGTCATACGAACCGAGAGGGAAGAAACCTCTTCTTAATTTTCAGTCAGCACACTCCTAAGTTGTTAAGCGAGGCATTGTTAAGTTGTGTCTCACCAATGGGCTTAATAAGTCTTGTATTCATTCGCTTAAAGTTAGCTTTGATGCTCAAATTGCCAGGTTAAAGTCAACAGGATATCCTAGTACATTACTTACAGCCGTGGCAGAGGATTTATTAAAGAAAATAAGATCGGGTGAACGACCTAAACGCAATCCAGAAAAGGACGGCCGTTGTTCCCTATATACATAAGGTTTCGCACGGTCTCAAGACGATAGGTAACCGCATTAACATTAATGTTGCTTTTTCAGCACCAAATAAGCTTCTAAGCCTGTGCAGGAAGGTCAATGGGTCGGCACACCGGGAAGTTGGTTGTTCAAAAAAGCACCAAAAGAGCTTTGCAAATTGCACTGAAGGAGTCATGTATTATATCCCCCTCTCATACGGTAAGGAGTATGTAGGCCAGACTGGCAGGTGTTTGAATAATCGTTTAAAGGAGCATTTTTATAACACCCACCGAGTCGTCACTGGACATTTGGGAATCCACTGTCGGGATTGTGGTTGTGTAGCACATTTTGAAAATTGTTCCGTAATACGTAGGAGTCGAGACCCACTGACAAGAAAAATAATGGAAGCTCAAAGAATAGAGCATCTGAAGGACAAGTGTGTAAGTAGTCCTTCCATAGCGCTGTCGACCAAAGAGCTCCAATTTCTATCTAAATGATAGAGGTGAGGGAGAGGAATGACTTGTAAGGGTTTCCTTTTTCGTTTCTTTCTTTTCTTCTTTTTCTTTTCTTTTGTCTTGTCTTTCGCCTTTTTTCCTTGTATTTTGTGCTATTTCTTCTGCTTATCACGTTCTGGAAAGTCAATCCAGACCACCGTGATCCAGACGTTGAAGAGGAGAACGAAGTAGTCGAATACACAAGAGTTATATAAGTTCAGCGCGCGTGCTTGTCTTTCTGAGTGTCTGGTGCACTAATAAAGCCGGTCGTGGTCTGGTGTATGGTTGTTTCTCTGCGCTGTCACTGTAGAACATTTATTTTCTTCAATTTTTACGCGCCGTCGCTTACGCCAATCTCAGCCTTTCCAGTTCGATTCAACGTCCCGCTCGAACGTCAGCTCACTGCAGTGCGTTACGTTGACGTTTGAAAACCGGTGAAACAATCGATAGTTTTAGTATTGCGTATACAAGCGAACAGCAAGCACTGTGTGTTTGCATTGGGGTTGCGTGTTCCACACTGCGCGTACGTGGAGCTGCGGTCTCGGATTGGTGCATGGCGACGACGCGCATGCGCAACGTGGAACACACAACGATAACGCACAGCTCTTGTGCTTGCTTCTATACGCAATACTAAAACTCTCTAGTAAGATACAATCCTACATCGGATGCAGCACTACATAGGGACACTGACGAGTGTTGTTTCCAATCAGAAATGACTGTTTGCGAAAAATGATCGCAAGCAGTTCCGCCATGCCCGCTGGGCAGGAGAATCGGGGGACCCTCACCATGGCCTCCGAGATCCCCGCGCGCTTCGGGATCTCGGAGGCCATGCCCTCACTAGAGTGCTTCTCATTTCCGCCGCGAGAGGGGGGAGCAACGAGCTGGGTTAGCTGGG